>RJWM01006652.1:0-82941 GCA_004363535.1 Dasyprocta punctata
GATCACAGCTCACAGTTATTTGTGGCCTAATGCTTAAAAATAGTCGCTTCATATATTTTGTCTAGATTTATAGTTATTTGCTCAAGGATAAGCTGATACCTGTTAGTCTCTTATGGCTGGAAACAGAAGTTAACAGTAATGTTTTTACATGTCACTCTTTATAACATTCTAAAAACTATATCCTTTGCAAATATTGAATTTATGGAGAAAACTTTTGGGTAAACTAAAAATGTGCAAGTGTATGTATATGTAGGCACATGCATGTGTGTAATGTCAGAGAAAGGGAAGCTGTGTTGGTTTAAGAGTGTTGCAGAAAGGGGAAAATCATAAAATCTATTTGTGCATTTTGTTTTACATTGCTTATAGATGGGGTCAACTGGCTGTAGAATATGCAGTCCTGAACATTGAAAAAGAAGTCTCATATGTACAAGGATTTAGCTCAACAGCCCCAAGCCTGCCTGGCAAGTGCAAGGTCCTGAGTTCAATACCCAATACCAAAAAAAAAAAAAAAAAAAAAAAAAAAAAAAAAAAAAAAAAAAAAAAAAGACTCACACTAAAAATCGTAACCTTGCATTTATTGGCATACAGTCTTGTTTTGGAGTTCCCTAAGTGAATGATAGTTTCTGATTACAGATAGTGCTATCACGAAAAGAGGAAAATCTAGAAGTGAGTGATAGAGAACTACACTATTTTGTTGTTACAGCAGAAGGAAGTACTAGGGAAAAAGACAAGAAATAGGGAGGACAGAAGGAAAGAAAAAACTATAAAAATGAAATTCTATAAAAGCTAAGAAAAAATTACCCTAGAAAGAAGAGTGGTCAACTCTGCATAAATGTACAAGGAGATTAAAAAATGGGAAAGTGGCCATGGGATCTAGTAGTATCAAATAGCTTTCCATGTCCTGGCACTGCGGTGGTACATGTTCAAAGGAGTGTGGAGAGTCAGACAGGACAGTGCCACTTGGAAGATGGCTTTGATGCCACAATAGTTTGGGGCAAAAGTACATATAGTGAAACTGCCCTGAGATGCCAGGGATTTGGCAGAATGATTTTTAATGAGATTAAAACCGCCTTGTTTAACTTTCTCTATCCCACACTCTTAACATCAAGTGTATATTTTTAAATGAGGGAACTAGCCTTTTCTTTTCTGCAGAAAAAAGATGTAGAGCCTGTTCCAATGCCTCTTATTTTCCCACACTGGCCTGTACAGGATGTGGTAATGTCCCACTCTTTACCTGGTTGTTGTGTCTGAAGTTAGGTGTTTGGTTCATAAACTGTCTTGAACTTTGATTTTATTGCCCAATCATTTTACTAAGCTTCTGTTCAGGGAAGTCACAGAACTGAAGTGGGACCTGGGGCATTAGTACAAGAAGCAAATGACAGTTACAGGAATCTCACTGTCTTGTTTCACTTTTATAAAGTTCTTATTCTCTTTGTGTCCTTTTTCTCTGTCAACTCATATACTTTGGAGCACATTTCCAATAATTTATCTCCCCCAAAAGTGTTACATCATAAGGAGGAATTCATTTTTTATTGCTTCATGCCTTGTTCAAAGAAGCTGAGGGAAAAGTCATTATTTGTTCAACAACTATATCTTACTTTACGATCTTATATTTAATAAGCAGCAAAAATAAGAGCATTGGGCTATATAGTTTAGGATTCATTTATTAACTTCAGTGTGTCTTAGTCAAATGTGTAACTATTACACTTTTCTCGAGGAGAAATATTCATAAGTGATATGTTATATAAAAAGAGCATAGATTTGTACATTTGTTAATAAAAATTTTAGATAGGCCCTCTTCTGTTTATGAAGTAGGAAACAATAATATTTGCTAAGAACCAGGAAAATTGTGGTATGTTATTGAGACTGAGCAGAATGGGATGAGTTTGAAAGACTCTGTCCAATACTAAGACACAGATATCACTAGAAAAAATGCCTAGGGAGTATTTTACATCACTGCTCATGAAGCTATCTTCTGTATCTACTAATCTTCTATAAGTATATTTTCCCCTAGAAATGCTCAGTACTCTAGAAAGCAGATAGCTAGAATCATGAAAGCGAGAATTTTTCTAGGTGAATTATTACTATTACTTTTTTTTTTGTACTGAGGATTGAATTCATGACCTCGCATCTGCCAGTCAGTCAGGCATTTGTGCCACTGAGGTATATCCCAGCCCTCATCCATGTGAATTAATAAAAGCAAATACTGGCAATGTGCTGGATGGCATAATATTATCTAATTTTCTGTCACTATAACAAAATACCTAGTGCTGGATAATATATATAGGAAAAAGTTTTATTAGCTCATAGATTTGCAGTACAGCGCCAGCATCTGCTTAGCACTAGTAAGGGCCTTCTGACCACATCACAGCTTGGTGGATGGCATCTTAGTAGCAGTACATGTGAGAGGAAAAGATCACAAGACAGCAAGCAAAAGATTCTGGATCCAAGCTCACTCTTTATGTAACATTTGCCTTTGGGGATCTAGTGCAAAAGAACCAACCAGAGTCCCAAGAAAACCACATGAATCATGTCCTACAGTGGTGCCTCCTATAACCTAATTTCCACCTACTATATTCAAACTGTAATTGGTTCCACCATCTTAATACAGTTACATCAAGGCTCAAGCTTCTAGCGCATGGACCTTGAGAGATGTGTTCACATTCTACCATAATCATAGCGAATATTAGCTGGAAATGAATAAACAAAAGGATTCTGCACTTGGATTAAGTTGAGTAGCAAAGGAAAGAATAGGATGGCAGTTAAAATTAGCAGACAAGATGGAAGAACATGAGATTGTACATAGAGACTGGATGTCAAGAACTGTAGAAGTTCTCAACTCTTTCCTTACATGCAATGTAGCAAATTGGCCTGCCGTACTTTTATGAATGTAGGTAGAAGAAAATTACAAGAAGGGAATCAGAAAAAAAAAATATTGTTTTTCTCTGGTTCTCACAGTCTCAGTTTCTATAGGGAAGACAGCAGGCCCGTGGCATTCGTGCCTCCAATGGGTTTGTTATCAAACAAGAAATTTGAGTTGATGCTTTATAATGGTCAGAAAACGCACATGCCCTTTGTTATAATGGAATAAATTCTATTTATTCTATTAGATTATAAACATAATTGCCTTGTGCTCTGGAAGGAGACACTATTGCTGTCTTCCAAGGTTTAGAACAAACATGCCCCTAGTTTCAGAGAAAACAATCTGTTTATTTGAAAGCATTTTCTATATTCCTAATACCTTAATTTTAAGATGAGCAGAAATTTGAGAAACTTGTGGAGAACTGTCTTCTGACAATAGGCATCTGATTTACAGACAGTGAGAGGAAAATAATCTCAGATGATAACAATTTCCTGCTTTGATTTTAAGATTCATGACTGGAAGGCAAATGAAATGGCTGTGTAACTTCTTTCCTGGAATGACAGCAAAGTCTTGAAATGAAAGGAGAATAAGAATGAAAGTCTCCATGTATATAGGGAAATGGAAGACATAATGTTTGTGAACAGCAAGGGTTAGAAAGAGCGAATAAATTCCAAAATGTACGGTAGGTATTGTAAAATGGGAAGAAACTCTTTGAAAAGGAGAAACTGGAATGTAGGAGAGGAGAAAAGAAGGAAGACAAAAGGGGAAAAAAAATATATATATAATAGTTATGATAGTTATACTGCTAATTTATCTTAGCTCATTGAAAAGAAAGATTTGGGGCCAGGGATTTAGCTCAGTGGCATAAGCGCCTGCTTGGCAAATGCGAGGTTGATTTCAATCCCTGGTACCAAAGAAAAGGAAACAACAACAAAAAAAAAGGTTTATGCTAATACTGTTTGGACATTTTTCATGTGCCTATCTTGTACTCTGAGTAACTACTTTGAAGATAACAATACACAATGTACTAACTGTTATTACTCTCCCATTGTCTTGCTTTATATTTTTTCGCGTTAAAATAAAATCTAAATACAAGAGTAAATGGTCACCTAAGTAGATAATATAGCACGAAACAGAGGCTCGAGATAATGAATATACTTGTCAAAATACAAAAATGGTTTTTATGGTGAGCAAGTGAAAAGATTTAAACAAAGAAAATGTGTTTTTGAAAGATCACCAATGTCTCCGTTTTCAAGCTCTAGTAGATATTCCTAGTAGAGATTCATTGAAGATAGTCACTTGTGAACCTGATACTTCCACTTACCATATCATGCTGTATGCAAAAGAGTCACCTGAAATACCCACAAAATAATCACTACAAGACATTCCAAATCTACCCAACTCTAAAGAAATTCTCAAAAGTTTGCGTTCTGTAATCATTCCCCATGTGCCATTTGAAAGAACAATTCAGTCATTTTATTTTCCCATAGAAATAGTAGAGCTGTTTCTAAGTAATTGCCCAATATATTTTATTTGTTAAGATCCTAAGCTTTGTAGTTGGAATTATATTTAGATCCAGATCTATCACTTACTTGTATATAACTTAAAGGGAATTAATTAGTTTCCCTACATTTGACTTTTTCATCCATATAATAGAATGACGAAGTGAGGAGGAAAACTGGAAAAAGAATAACTTTTTAATTAACTTAAATAAAAGCGTAAAGGTCCTGGAAACTAGAAAATAGTTTGTAATTTATCATTATTGTCATTTTATTACTTTGCTGACAGAAATTCATCTTGTCGACAGAGAGCTATGCCCTCACCACTCAAATCAAAAGATCAGTATTTGTTTCTGAGTAACTTGAAGTCACACTTGAAACTTTAGGATTCTCCTGGACAGCTAACTTGGAATACTGCATGAACATTCACACCTCAGATTAAATCAGACCAAATGAATTCAGCTGATTTAATGATTTTAAGAACTTGCTCTTGAATTTTTGAAATAAATACATGAAGTTGTGGCACCTGCTCTGAAAATATGACACAGATCTTTATCTGTCAGAACACTTTGATGCTCAGAGCACTCAGCTGATTTATAATCATTGTGTGAAAAGAGACCCAACACCACATATAGACTCAACAAGAAAAATCGCCATGATTATTTTGAGATGCTTTCTCAAACAAAAGAAGATTGAGAGCATGTTCAACCAAATTACAGAATGAAGTAGCATTTAGTTTGTCTACAGATAATGGTTTCATTGCTTCACTGAGAATTTGGCATTTGAGTTGATCCTGAAAATAAAAAGATCAAGATTTCAGAAAAATTCATTGCCATCCTCAAGCAGAGACATGATGAAAAACAAAGGCAGACTTGCTGAAAAGGGTGTCAAGAAGTTGGGAAATAGTGTCAGGAAGCTAGATAGAGTCTGTAGCAATAGAAAAGATAGTAATGTAGAGTAAATGGACCTAAATTGTATGCTGATGATTTGACTTCATCATGAAGTAATGGGAGGTACTGATGAAATTTAAGTAAAATGCACATAAGCAGGTCAATATTTTGTTTAAATTAATGAAAATAGAACATGTGATACTTTTAAAGGAAGAGATACTAGAAATGAAGATTAGATTATGATATATTTGGCAAGAAGCAGACAAAACGAATGAATAAAACAGAAAGATTAGCAGACTGTTGTGACCAACTAAATATGAGAAATTTGAAAGAAAAAGCAGATAAAGGCATTGTTCAAGTATTGGTTTTAACATCAGCATGTTTTCAAATTTCTGATGCAACTTCCTGGGTAATTAACTGTGTTTTAGATCTGGCACGTGTGTTTTTGTTTGCTTGTTATTTTGTTTTTCATTGTGGCCCACACAGTGTTTGTCACTGCTAGTCAACTCTGTCATTGAGGAAAGAGCCATAGACAGTAAATGAGCATGGGTCTTTTCCAATAAGACTTTATTTATAAAAACAAAAGATCAGCTTACAGATCTGTAATTGTGGAGATGCCTGGAGATATAGATATGGAACAGCTTATCCAAAACAATATTTAAGGAGTGAAAAACATGTGCTTTCTCTAAAGGATGAGAACAAAAGGTAATTAAACATCATGAAAGAAAGTCAGATATATAAGAATTTCACCAACAGACTTGGTCACAGAGAAAACAGGATAGAATTTCCCAAAGAAGGACATGGTCACTAGTGCTGTGTATTCAAAGATTGCTTAAGTTACTTCTTCGGGGAGTGAATGACTTAGTCTGTCAAACAGTTACATCAAATTTTCTGATCGGTTAAGATAGAACAATTTAGAAGTAGTACATTTAGTTTTGCTCAATTGATGGAATATAATTATGCATTCCTCTCAAGTTAACTACATAATATGAAAAACTAAAAGAATGAAGAAAAGGTAACATACAAATATTGTTTATTATAATATGATGCTGCCTTGGTGTGCATTATAGAGGATTCGATACATATATGGGAAGATCGAGCTTGCCAGTGCTAATTTTATGATCATATCCCCCATCAGGTGACAGAGACACCGTAAGACAATTTCCAAGCAAACAACACTATTATCTGACGTGACCTCATAATAAAATAATGTAGAAAATATTTCTGAAGATTCTGAAACATTATCTAAAAGTTATTGCTTTTTTATTGAAATTATGCCATGCATAATTCCTACTATAAGAAGTAAAATATAAATATATGAAATTATAAATTATATGAATATATAAAAGTGAAGTGAGACTCAGAGAATTCACTATAAGTAGTAAATGAATGAGTAAGTGATTCCTTTTTTAGTAATAAGATACCATAAAAATACATGTAAGTGTTCTATTGGGCAAAGAAAAGAGAATTTCTAAATCAATAATCAAAAGCTGATTAAAATTATGTATTGTTCCTTCCTGAAGAATGTCTGATTGATAATCAAGATTTTAAAACTTGTATTGTATGCCTAAAGGAAGACATAATATTATGTCTTATTTGTGGTAATGCTTTCATGGGAACTAAAGGCAACACAAAATAAGCAAATAATAATTCCAATTGCTTCATATTCCTAACCTTGTAAAAAAAAAAAAAAAAAAGAATGTTATTCACTAAGGTCGCCTTAGCCACAACTCTCATTGGTTTTCGTGGGAGTTTTGCTATGGCTGAAGGCCACAAATAAGGCCCACGTTTCTGGTAATAAAATGACTGCTCTGTTACTGTGGAGAAACTGTTAAACCACAGAGTGAAAGAAAACAGCTTCATGTCACTGAAGAAGTCTCTAAGTTGACTTCCATTAAAATGTAACCTTATAGGAGGATGTGAATGATTAGAAAGTACTTAGGATAAAGGACAAAGGTTAGTTTCCCAAAAGAAAAATTGTGTGCAAGCGAACGGAGATATACATGGGAAGCTGAAGGATCCTGGCTTCTTTCCCATTCTAACACGTATTTGACTTGTCTTCTTTGGCAAGTTACTTGCAGGTCCTCCCTCTCCCCAAGGCCCCATCCAAATCTAACTCCAGGCCCTGGTCATCTCACAGCTGAACCACAGTTACCTTGCCTTCCTGTAGTCCCTGCCTTCTGCCTTTCTCCTATACAATCTCATACTTTCCTGCTCATATTATCTTTCTTTTTCATACTCAGTCCATATTGCTCATCCCTTTACAATGTGTCAGTAATTTCCCATCCTTATTTTTGCAAAAGCCACTTTTCTCGTTTTGGCTTTCACCCATCTTGTCTATTCAAGTAGGAAGGCTGACAAATCCAATAGAGAGTAAGTGCTGAGAGAAGTCAGCTCCTCTCGTTCCCAGAGGGTTAAAAAGTAAGTATCTCACCCAGTTCACGATTCTATCAAAAGTGGGAATGTAAGCATCATGAACAACTTATTAATCCCCCACCTTTCTTTTTATTTTAATGTCGAAGAGGTGTTTCATCATGGCTTCACTACCCAAAGTCCTTATGCCTTTAGTTTTTCTACATAACTGAAAGTGAATGTTTTTGACATAGAATGGAATTTTGGGGTTATTTAGTGTTTAGTTTGAAAATTGCTACTGTTTTCACAGCAGAATTAAGTTGTTTTAATCCAGGTGGAACTTCCTTAGTAGTTCTCCTTCTGTCTCTTATGCTCATCCTGCGAGGTCAGCTGGGGCCATACGATACCACCAGTATGTGGCAACTTGCTTGTTTACAACTGAGAAAACCGAAGCCCAGACTATATCAGTGCAGGTGCAAATGACATTGGAATTTAAAGTATTGATTCTGGTCTAATTTCTTCCATTATTGATTGTATAGCTATTCTTCCTTACTGGTTGGTTTGGAAACCATTTAACCAAGTTTAGTGGTTTTGTGAGAATTTTTAGTCGCCAAATGGAGTTCTGTGATGTCTATGCACAAGGGCTCAGATTTTCTCCAGTCATCAAACCGGCAATGCAAATTTAAAAGCTTTCTTAAGCCTATTAATTGTTTAGCTAATCCAGTGATAGCGAAGGAAATTATGAGTCTTCATGAAGAAAATATGAACAGATATCCTACCTTTTAAATATGTGTCTACTAGATTGAATTTGTATAGCTTTTTGAGAATTACTCACATGACCAAAAAGAGAGAGAGAGAGAGAGAGAGAGAGAGAGAGAGAGAGAGAGAGAGAGGAATATTTGGATAGGAATAATCTCCTGGCAGGCCAACCATTCACATTATAACCAGGGCACAAAGCAAGACTCCACATAGGTATTCATAGACCATGCATTGAATATTTTCAGCTGTAAGCCAAGCCAGACCAACAATCCGTAGAGTTCCTGCCCTCTTGCCTACTGCTGCCCCATTCCTAAATATTGCTCTCACATTCTTGAAACTTGAAGTATCCTGGGCTCTACTGTAGACCAGTCCTTGTTCTATGAAAAGGTGCCCACTGAGTCTAAGTCAAAGAATCCTGAATGAAGTCTAGATCTTCTAGAATTAAAGTGAGTTAAATCTACTTAGACTTCTTCAGTGAGCTGGGGCAGGCAATTTTTTTTTTTTATTTTCAACCCCTTACTTCTCTGATTCAGGACTTCCCTGATTCAGTAAACCCTCAAACTGCCCCCTTGCTTTATAATTCTTTATTTTTCCGTTTTTCTCAGGTAGATCTCAGCCAAAAAAAATGGTCAAATCAACATACTGAATAGCCATTCCTGGATATGAAAATACTAGAGAATTTTCTGATGTTGTCAGATTAAGCATGAACAAATAAATATTTTGTTGAATGGAAACATCCTAACCAAGATATTAGAGCTTAAATATGAAGATTTTATTTTGGGGGGGCTAAACATTTGAAGGCAATTAGGAAGATGTGTGTTAAGTGTTTTGCTGTAATTGACTAAAGAGCAGTTTTAAGAACTATAACATGAGTTTATACAATAAATGATATTATAAGTTAATTTCTCCTGACCAAATTATATATAATATTATCATTGATGACTACAGTGAACAGTTCTTACAAAGCCTTTACTCCTTATTACCCTATTAAAAAAAAAAAAACATGACTTTCCATTAGCTAAATTCAGTAGCTAATATGGCCATTTAAAAAAGTTTAGACACACCTAAGCATGGTACTTCAACATCAGAAAGAGTTTTGCATCTGCAATGTTTCCGCTCATGCTGTTATTTTCCACTGACAGGTAAGAGTGGGGTTTGACACTCTTAATACAACATAGGGTGTTAATCTTATAATCACCCTGTCAGCACTTTCTGTCGGAGTGTTAATGACCACCTTTCAGCCACTCAGAGCCTCCTGCCAATAAAAATAATACCGGCAACCAGCCAACCAGAAGTTATGTAGCTACTTTTTTTTTTTCTCATTTTTGAAAAGCTATGAATAAATTTGCAAAAAAAGTATCAGCTTTAAAGATGAAGACTACATCAGTGTCCTACTTGCCTTCTCCTGCAATCGACTCACTACCTAGTAAGAAAATTCAAGCTTTTCCCTTGGTCAAAGTTCTTAAATTATATTTGAACGACTGACAATATTTAATTTTCACAGAACGTTCCAAGAAAAAGGTCTGTTTGACTGAAGATGCAAAGCATCTTTTCCTTCAACCAGATTGAAAGCCTCAACTATCGCTGTGCAACAGAGAAGCACCAGGAAGAAACGCATTCAAAAGCAGCAACTAATGGTCATAAATCCATTTACTATTCAATGGCTGCTTTTTGCATCCATTTTATAAAGACATTGAAATTAAATAGATTAAAAGACATTTTAATGATCTGAATTTCTGTGATGTTTATTTGACCTTTTAGTGGCTCAAATATTGGCCTACAAATCTTGACACTTCTGTTAATCACCAAGCAAATACAAGCCTAGGAATTAAAAATGAAAGTTGACAGTGTAAAAGATTATCTGACCAACTGACCATCTGGTTCTCTGATATTCATTTCACTCTTGAGTTTTCTTTCTTCCCTTTGAAAGATATCTACTTGGGTTTGAAAACTCTCATTGTCTGTTAATGTCTACCTTCTAGCTCAAAAAGCTACATCCAACAACCCTATGTTTAGAAGTTCTAAATTACTGCTGTGTGAATGTGTGTGTGTGTGTGTGTGTGTGTGTGTGTGTGTGCAGCAATGTGTTTGTAACATCTTTGGCAAAGAAGAAGTTCTGTAACACATAATTTCATGTTAAAGTATAAGGTATTTAAATATCACAAATATACTTTTCCCAATGGAAGGCCTACCCACACAATTACAACCACAAAGATCCGTATGAAAATCTAACAAAAAGTGACCTGAAAATCTAACAAAAAGTAATCTCTTGGTTTTTTTCACTTTAGCTAATATGCCTTTTATATCTCTCGCGTGTTAAGTTTTAAAAGAAGTGACATGCTTGTGATAGTATTTTAAGTAGTATTGAATAAAACCATGAAGAGTTGACTGATTTATTTTCTGTTAAAGATAAATCTGTCATCCTTTTCTTTTTAATCATAATACTTTTAGATGGTGTTTTATTTTTTGTAATGGCAAAACTGCACATGGAAAATATATTTCCAAGAAATAAATTCCAAAGAAATTCACAATATCCTCTTATTGAAAGCTAAGTGAAATGTATCAGCAAAACTTTCCTTGGGTTTGGCTGTAAAACAGGGAAAACAATGAAGTACCAAGTATAGAAACTCAATTTTATATACATGGGTCACATACTTTTCTAAAAGAAATTCCCTTTTCAAAATGTTGATTAAAACAGGCTGAAACTAATATTGGAAACTACAAAACCCAATTTAAATTTTTTAAAAATGAATGTTAATTAACACAAGCTTTATTTGTATCTTCCCTAGAAACAGAAGTAGGAGTAAGGGAAGGCATTGAGCAAAAAATTATGAAAACTCAATTTTTCATGTGAAACTCTTAGGATTTTTTTAAAGTGAGAAACTTTTCGCCTAATCACATCTCACATCACATATGAAATTAAAGTCAAAAGAAATTACACTTGCATCATTTGATTAGAAAGGTCTTTCAAAAAACGACAAAGGTTACATGATTTATGCACTCTACAATATCAGTGAAATTGTACCATCTGAGACACCTGAATCCAAGAACTCATGTTGATTTTTATATATTTTCTTTAAGACAACCATAAGGATTTCAACTTACTGAGATGCTGTCTAAAAATAAAAAGGACCAAAAGTGTAGTTCAGTATAAAGGCCCTAGGTTAATTTCTCTGCACAAAAAAGAAAAGAAAGAGAAAAAGAAGTCACAAAGCATATAAATAATGATAGCAGCAATTTGGCAACCAAGAGAATCTTTAAGTGCTTCCTCAAAATGAAAAAGTGAAAGTTCTCAATGTAATAAGGAAAGAAAGAAAGAAAAACATATTTTCTGTGGTCACTACAGATCTAAGATCTACAACACAATAAAATATTTTAAAAGAGCTGTAACATTCACATAACTTTTATTACAGACTATTCTCTCCAATTAATGATTATACATTTTGAGTAGTGAACAAAAATGCTAATTAGAAGCTAATCACCCCTACTCTGAAGTCTGTAATGCTCCAAAATCTGCAAGTTGTTGAGTGCTAACACAACAAGTAGAAAGTTTCCCATTACAAAACTCTTCTTTGCGCACAAAATTACTAAAAATATACCATACCACTTCGGGTTTGTGTACAAGATGTGCATGAAACAAATGAATTTCATGTTTAAACTTGGGTCTCATAGCCTCATTCCCACGATAGTTCATTATATATCTACAGAGATTCCAAAATTTCAAATCATCTGAAATTTGAAACACTTGTGGTCCACTACCATTTCAGATGAGGGACTCTCAACTTGTTAATAAAAAACACTGTGAAACTTTGTTCTGTAAGTATATATTGTCATACAAGGAAAGAGACAATTACAAATAATTGTAAATACAACATTGAAGCTTTGTTTGCAAGTGAAAATATCACTTAAGGTTGACTTTACAGTAAGTGACTCCTTTTAAAGGACATGAGGAAACGGAGTTAGAAGGAAGGCTGGAGATAATCGTCTTTCTAACAGTCTAGAAGGTGAACAACTCAGTGTCTCTGCATCAAGTATTGCTTCACAGTCTTATAGTTAAGGAAAAAACTCAGTTAATCCCTTTGACCCTGACTCACACTGCTCAAATTTCAAAGTCCTTGGCTTCGCCAGTGTGGTGAGACGCAGAAAGCTTGTCTAAGTCTTCAAGCAGCTTCTGAAGGAGAAAGGCAGGCACCTGCAATAAACTGAACCATATCTCAAATTAAATTGTGGTACTGGGTGGCCAAAACATTAAAATCCATTACAGTTATATTTATCTTTACAATTGAAAAATGATGGTCTTCCACCAGGGAAAGGAAAATAACGTAGAAATGTGATAGGTAATGAGAAGAGAAGGGGATGGACGGAAGAGCTGGCTTTTATAGATACTCTAAAACCAAGCAAATGAAGTCTTATGCAAACACACTCTAATAACAGCAAAACATTAATGACTTAGAAGTTATAGGTTGAAGTCACCAGGGACAGACTAAAAGAAACAGGTGTTAAGACATTTACTGAGGTTGATGACAGTTTGCTACTAATTAAATCATTAGCAGAGCGTTCTACAGCACTTCGGCAGTACTCAACATGCTCAGCTCAGTCTCTCACACCTAGTTTAAAGGAGCTCTCTTGGTTTCTTTTTATCATTAAATAAACTTTGCCTAATTAGCAGTTACCTTCTCAAGTTTGCCAAACATAGCTTGGCACTTCGTCTAACTAAACATGGAATAAACTAAGAACAAACTTTAAGAAAAGTACTTTATGGTCTTTTCTTAAATGTACCAGATAGAAATACAAAGCAAACCAAAGTAAATCAAAAGAACAAATTCTCTGCAAACATATCAAAGACCACTTTTTAAAATTTGAGAACTCTTCAGAGAATTATGAAAATGAAAATTGAAAAACATGCAAATTGAGATTTAAAATGAAATACATGATAGCCCTGGTTATTTTATCCTCCCACAAACATAAAAATCTAAAATAGCAATAGGAAATCCAACTATATTCCAAAATTTACTGCTATAATCTGAGAACAAAGCATTTTTTTCTTCACGCAGTTGATTTAACAAAAGAAAAGTTAATTTTTCAAATCTCATAGTCTGAAACCAAAACTGCCCTGTGAAACGGCTTACTTCAAAGTGACAGTCTGGAAGACAGAACTTTATGAAATTGGCCAATAAACTGATATGTGCTCAGGAAAAGTATCTATGTTGCCAGGGATACAGAAAACTTAAAATGTCTCCAGACCTTAGAATTTAAAAATCACTTCAGGGAGATAAGCACAATTTTGTAGAAAACAACTAAAGAAGACAAAAATCCAAGAATGCTTGGTTTTGCAAGAAATTAGAAGGTAGCTTGAAACTTTAGGATGAGATAGGGTTTTAGAACATGGAAAGTGGTGACATGACCACTCCAGCAAAGACAAAGACAGGCAGGACGGTGGCGCCAGTCCTATCTGGTAACCGGGGTTCTTAAGGGTCAAAATATCAAAGTGTGGGATAAAAACCCAAGCTGTGCAAAGAGGGACAGAAAAAGATACTGATTAGGCAGGGACACGTTATGGACAGCCTTGAAAAGCACACAAAAGGGACATGGACATTTATAATTGAAGCCATAGGACCTAACAGAGCAATAAGTCTACAATTTAAATCACATAAGTCTAGAAGGAATTTGCAGGAAATGTATGTCTATCTCTATGTTTCTTTGACATGATAAACACCAAAAGCTTTAAAGTAGAAGCTGACATTACGTACATCATAAAGATCAGAAAATGTTCTGCCAAAGACATGGAAAACCCACAATTGCATCAATGATGTAACTCAAACAAACAAAAATTATGACATTTATAAGTTAGCTTGTTTGTTTTGGTACCAGAGATCAAACTCAGGGCCTTGCACTTGCCAGGCAGGCACGTATTTTGCTGAGCTATATCTCCGGCCTACAACTTTTTTATTTTTATTTATTTATTTATTTATTTATTTATTAGAAATAAAGAACATTATTTAATCAAGTAACTGAGTGAAAATGTCACCCCTGCAGCACTCCTGCTGCTTATAATCTGAAGTCAATTATAGTGAATTAAAATTCTCAGTCTATGGATCTGGTTAAAAATCAAGGCAGCCACCTGCATTTATAACTTGTATTTATCAAACTGAAAAGGTATGTAGGGAAGAGAGGGAGAAGGAAGAGAAAGAAAAGTAGTAAAGGGACCAAACCTAGATTAACCGTTTCAACCACCTAACTACTTTTTGAAATATGGAAAGCAGAAAAGTCACAAACTTACAGCCTACAAAAAGGAATACCAAAAAGTAACAAGACAATTTTCTCTTCAAGAACTCAGGACCTGGAGCCTAATGATTTGTCAAAGAATACAAGATAAGATACAGACCTGAAAATCAGACTGCTTAGACAATATGGAACAAATGTCTTTCCCACATGTCTACATCCATTAGGTTTCCCAATGCACAGTGATATATGAGTATCTCCTGAATACCAAGACTTTATAAGACTTCCCCTTTTTCTACATCCTTATCAGAATTTGTTATTCTTTGTTGTCTTTTTTTACAAGTCATTCTATCTGTGGTTTTGGTTTGGATTTGCATGATGGTTAATGATATTCATTTTATTAAAACATTTACCATTTATATTATTTCCTTTTTTTTTTTTTTCTTTTTCTTTGAGACAAGTCTCGCTATATAGTTCAGGCTGGCTTTGAACTCACTATATAGTTCAGGCTGGCCACAAATTCACAGCAGTCCTCTCTCAGCTTCCCAAGTGCTGGGATTACAGGCATGTGCTACTACACCTGACAACTTATATTACTTCTTGTGATAAATGTTCATATCATTTGTGCATTGCTCATTTCTTATTTTATTTTAAATTTCTATTTTTAAGCAATAAATTATCTGAAACCATAACTTACTCCTATGTATCTTCTGGAATGTGAATTCACTGCTTCTATATTAGTTACTATATTAGTTATACTTCTAGCAGCTTTTTTTTTTAAGGCCTCATGATAAAGAGCAAAGCAAGTAAAGTTAAATAAAGCTAAAGAATTTTGTTTGTGTTACTGCTGGAAGCAGAACTAATTAAGTGTCGACTATAAATTTAGTTAGGCATTTAGATTTCTCTACTTCCCTGAATGTTTTTTACATGTTGCTGATAATACTGATGAATATAATCGTGTTTTTTCTTGAACTTTATTCACCATTTCATTTTTAATTTATTGTTATTCATTTCTTTTTTATTCATTTCTTTTTAAAAAGTATTAGTTCTCTATTGTTACTTGGAGGATGTAACACATTAAACAGGGTGAAGCAAATATTTTGTTTCTTTGACTGAATCTTCTCACAGTTTTCATATGCTGCCCATCTGGAGTTTAAAAGTTTGAAGTTCATAGTGAATTGAAAAAAAAGAAAGATATGTGCAATGAAAGCTTATTTTCCAGGGAGTTGCATGTGTAGTTGCAAATGTTCATCTTCCTCAAGAATGTCATTAAATGTTATTCTGATCTTTTTTAAAGCAATAAAACCATGCAGACTTTATTTTCCATTTATGAACAAGTTTTAAATCGAGAAAACTGAAAATCTCTGTTGTCTTTTTTAGTTCTTCAACAATTTCCTAGATCTTGAATTTAACATATTGAAAAATAATTAGGACATAACTAGATTCCTTACATAAGATTACATTTCTATCACTCTTGGTCGTATTTTCAGTCTTAAAATAGGCTGCCTCCAAGGTGAGCTGTGTGCATGTGTGAATGTCATTAGCCAAGCTGCAATCAGACACTGGACTAAAAGGACACGCTCAGGATGTGTTCTACTACAATGGCACTTAAAAAATTTGAAGTTTGAAAATCAATTCAATATGTGTGACATATAAATATTGAGTCTTCTAAAAATCACAAACATGTTTTCTTTTACCACAAATTTTTCTTCACACACTTGTGCAATAGAATAAGATTTATGTAGGTAGATACTACCAAGATTTATATTGATTGAGATAAACAAACTACGTAAGTGTTTTTCACAGAAAAGCCTTTACCCTGGTGTTTCAATTTGGGAAAGTATTAGTCATTACTAACTTTTAAATAATTAAAAAAACAAACAAACAGCCAAGATTAATAGCTATACTTATCGAGTATATTCACTGTGCTAACTTATGATGTTCAGTCATCTTTTGCTCACTCATCAGCTTGCCAGAAGTCTATATTTTAGCCTGTTTTTATAGAATACTAGCCATCTAATCTATTCTCTTTTATAAGAGTGCTTTGTAGGGTGGTTTTGAGAAGTATGGTATATGTAATGATGTGTCTTAGCATTAGTCAGGGCAATGTTAATTGAGTGACCTACACAACACTTCTATTACTTTGCACTTCTACCTCTTGTTGTCTATCTGAAATCAAGGACAAAAAAATTGCCAATCTCGATTTAGTAGGGGGAAATCAATCAATGACTATTTTTAGATAAGAGATGAAAAGTATAATTTGGTATAAGGAAATAATATAAGATATATTGCTTATTTCTCTTACAATAAAACAACATCTGAGTTACTTTGCTCGTTGTTGAGATGAAATGCCCAACACCCACCAGTTAAGGGAGGGAAGGTTTATATAGCTCAGTTTGTAGAGGTTTCAGCCTATCATCAGCTGACTCCAAGGCAGGGTGGCATGGGAGACAGACAACACAGAGGAGAAACAGCTCATGGCATGCAAAAGGTAGCAAAGGAAGCGAGGGAAAAAAACAAGCCTCTTTCTGTCCCTTATATTATATCCAGGATACCAGGATTAGGGCAGTGCCAAACCAATCAGTGGACTGATTTAGTAATCACAAAACCTTGATCCCAGTAGCACACACTCTAGATTCAACCACTTCTGAAAAGTCCCACCTATGACTACATGAGACTTTCAGGGGATATCTTTACCCAAACCATAACATTCTGTCACTGGCCCCCCAAAGACTCAGCTGGTGCATTCCTTTATGCAAAAGGTATTTAGTCCATCTTTAAGAGTTGCCAAAGTCCTAACAGTTTTAGCATGGCCAAAAAGTCCAAGTCTCAAGTCTGCCTTGAATTTAAGGCAAAATCTTAGCTGTGAGCCCCTGTGCAAATGAAAAGATAGTTAAACACTTCCAACAGACAGTGGCACATGATAAACATTATCACTCTAAAAGATACAAATAAGGGATGCAAATGAATGGGCCCAAAGTAAGTCCAAAATCCAGCAGGGTAAACGTTAAGTCCTGTAATTACATATGCAGTATCTAAGACAATCTATGACAAGATGGGACTCCAAAGGACTTGGATGGCTCTGCCTCTATGGCACTTCAGGTAGTGGCAGCTCCTATGGCTTGTCTTCTGGGCCAGCTTTGCACCCTCCTTGCAGTTTTTCCTCAGACAATCCATGTTTCTGGATATACAAAATTCTGGGGTCTCCAATGTACCTTTGGCTTTGCATGGCATTGCACACTTCCCTCTCAGGGGCACACTGCCTGGCTTCTTCTAAAATCTAAGTGGAAGCCTTCCTGACTCCATAACTCTTGTATACTTCATGCACCCAAAGTCCGCACCATGTGGATGATGCCAGCATCTGCTGGTAGCTGGAGCAACAGCTGGGCTTCCTTCTCTTTTGGTTGTAGGGGTCAAGTGCTTGAGTTGCTGAGTGCTCTGACCCCAATCCCAAGAAGCAGCTATCCTACACTGCCACCATTCTAGAACATGGTGCTCTGAGGCACCATTTTAAAATCCCATCAACAATGCATAAGTGTTCCAATTTATTTACATCCCTGACTACCCTACTTATTTTCTGTTGTTACACTAATATGTGTCTAATGGTTGCTTATTGTGGTTTTAATATCCATTTCCTGGATGATTAGAAATGTTAAGCTTCTTTTCTATTCTGTACAGTTGTTGCCAATTTGTATATCATCTTTGGAGAATTGTCTACTTCAAGGACTTTGCATGGGTTTCTTTTGTTTGTTTGTTTGTTTGTTTGTTTTGAGGTACTTTATTTTTGTTGTTGAGCAAGAGGTGGTCCCTTTTCTGGATATAAACTTCTCATTAGACTTGTGATTTATCGATATGTTCTCTTATTCTATAGGTTACATTTTCAGTCTATTGTGCCCTTTAATTTAAGATAATCAATAACATTCTGTTGATTGAGATGAAACTATAAAATGTTTTCTTAATTGATGTAGACCCATTTGTCTCTTTTTGGATTTATTTTCTGTGCTTTAATTGTCATATTCAAGAAATTATTGCAATATTGAAGTGTCTTGAAGCAATGCCCCTATTTTCTTTTATAAGTATTAGCTCTTACTTTCAGGTCTAGAACACATTTTTTTCTATATAGAATGAATTTAGAGTTCAGTGTCTTTTCTTTTGCATGAGGATATTCGATTTTTCCAATGCCATTTTTTTTTTTTTTTTTTTTGCGGCACCGGGGATTGAACTCACAACCTTGCGCCTGCCAGAGCAGGCGCTTAAGGCACTGAGCCAAACTCTCGGCCCTGGTTTTTTGAGGCAGGGTCGCGCTACGTAGCTCAGGCTGGCCTTGCGCTCGCGTTGTAGCCCAAGTCGGCCTCAAACTCACAATGCTCCTCCTACCTCAGCCTCCCGAGTGCTGGGATTAAAGGCGTGCGCCACCACGCCCGGCTTCCAATGCCATTTATTGACAGGCAGCCTTTCCTCACTGGCACCCTTGTTGAGGATCATTTGACCTTATATAGAAAGATTTGTTTCTGAATTCTCCATTCCATTTCATTAGTCTACTTGTCTGACCTTATGCCAGTACCAAATTGTTTTAATTAATGTAGTTCTGAAATGTTATGAAATAAGAAAATGTGTCTTCCAAGTTTGTTCTTTTTCAAATGTTCTCTGCCTATTTATGATCTCCTTGAATTCTATATTTTAGGACAATTTTTTTTACTTCTGAAATAAAATTCTTTGGAAATTTTATACAGACTTTTATATGGAATCTTCGGACAACTTTGGGTAGAAGTGATGACAATTGTGTAGCCACTCCTCCCTTTTTTATTACCATTTGCACAGAAAATATCTCTTTTAGTTTTCCATTTTCATTCTCTTTTGTCCTTAGATCTGAAGTGAGTCTTCTCTAGATAGTGAGGCAGCACATAATTGGATCTTCATTGAATCCTTTCATCAAATTTGTGTCTTTTGAATGGAATTCAATCTGTCTACAAATAAAATAATCACTGATATGAAAAGATATTCTATCATTTGAATGTGACTTGTCCCTTCAAACTTAGGCAGGATTGTAATCCACAAAGTCATATCTTAATGGATTGACAGAATAGAAACTTAGTCTAACTACAGTATTTAGAGAGGAAACCAATAAGAAGTACTTAGGACTAGATAAGGTCATTAAAGTAGAGCACCCAGTGTTTGCATTCTCATGGCTTTAAAAGAAGAGAGAGAGACCATAGCACAGGTAAATGTGCTCGCTGTCTTGGGATGCAATGCTCTGTATTAGGCCAGTATCACATGAGGGTCTTAGAATTTCTACCTGCAGAATTGTGAATCAAAATTAAATCAATAGTCTCTATAAAACTAGTTACAGACTAACACACCTTATTGGTAACATTTTATTCATTGGTTTCTGTATATCTCATGGCTGTTTTGCTCCATCCTTTCCTTTCTTGCTGCCTTCCTTTGTATTTTGTTGATTTTTTTTTCAACCATAATACTGTCTTAGTCACTTTCTAATTGATAGGACAAAATATCTGGAACTCTCCAATTAAAGGAGGAAAAGTTCATTGTAGTTCATGGTTTATAAAGGTTTCAGTTCACAGTTGAATGGTTTCAAAGCAATGTGCAGAAACAGTTCATAGCATAGCAGGCAGAAAGCAGCAAGCACTTGAGGCAGGAGGGACATATACATCATGTGTATGCCATGTATCTTTAGGCTATGCCCACAGATGTCCAATTCCTCCCCACCAGGATTTACCTTCCAGAATTCACCCAGTTATAAACCTACCAGTGGACTGATACAGTATCACACACCTATGATGTATTCACTTCCTTAAAGCCCCATCTATGAGCACATGAGGCTTTGGAGGAACATCTAGAAATAAGCCATAACAGATATTTTCATTCTTTTTTCATTTTTTGTGTATTTCCTGTAGATATTCTCTTTAAGGTAACCATCGCAATTAAATAAAACATCTTAAGGTTATACATTCTGTTTTTACATATTAACTTTAACCACATACAAAAACCTACTCTTTTACAACACTATTCTCACAATTTGTATTATTGTTTTTACAAATACTTTATGTAGCATACACTCATTAATATAGATGTTGCATTAGTCAGTTTTTCATTTGTCAGTTAAAAAATACCCAACACCCAAAATTTAAAAGGAGTAGAGGTTTATTTTAGCTCACAATATAGAGGGAGGAACCTCATGGCAGAAGGGCATACGGCAAAGCTTAGTTCATGGTGGCAAGAAAGCAGAGCAGTGTCATAGAGGAAGGGAAATGGGTTACATATAATACCCAAAGTCATGCTGCCACAGTATACCTGGGAATACCTAGGAATGTGCTTTATTTACCTGTTAAGCATTCTTTAATTCAGTGAAGTCAACATACCAGGATGAGTGTTTATAAGTCATCCCTTGTCAACTTCATACCAAAACCCACCTCCTTAAATCGTACTTAATTGCCTAATAAATTATCCCTAACATAATACAACAATCACATATGCAACCAGAAATGCAATAATCCATTCCCCTAAAGTCTAAAAAGTCCCAGAATTTTTCAAAGGTCCAAGTCCAAGTCTCTCCTGAGACTCAAGGTAAACTCTTAGCTGTGAACTGTTGCAAAAACAAAAACCCAATTGTATAATATCTAGGTATAATGGCATAGGGTAAGCATTCCTATTTCAAAAGGGAGGAACAGAGCAATAGAAATAAATCATACCAAAATGAGACTGAAATTAGTAGGGGAAACATTAAATTCAATAGTTCCATATATGGAATCCTGAGCACATGGTAGTGAGATGTGAATTTCAGAGGGCATGTATGGCCCCCTCTCTTGCAGTCTGATCAGAGCTGCAACTTTCTAAACAAGTGGATACTTAAATAAAAGAGACAAGTGGTATGATTTTAGGGCTCCAGGATGATCAAACTTCTCTAGCAGAATTTGAGATTCTCTGAGGACTGAGACAAGGAACTTCTCTGGGCATCCCGTATTTATTTGGTTTTCAGACAAAGGAAGGATATACTCAGGAAAGCTCAGGAACTGAGAAGATACTTGGGAATCAGTTCAAAGACTCCCCCAACTAGTAAATTATGCTGATTAGGAGAACTATCTTATAACCAAGTTGACCTTCACCTCAGGAGAGCAGCTACAGTCTCTAGATAATTGGTTTTGGAACCGGCATCCTGAGTTATGTATTTATCTTATCTTTTGAGGCAACACAGCATCACAGGCCACTATAAGCCTCAGCCAGATCCAGTTATTCTTAGAGGTTCACTTACTATGAATCCATCGCCCATCCCCAGACAAGGGGCCTAGGCCAGGGACAGTCTAATAAATAGACATAGAAAGTCAATTGATTTAAATTTAAATCCTGCTAAGAGCTGCTTTGTAGTGGTCTCTATTGCCTCTCTTTACACATTTTGCT
Organism: Dasyprocta punctata; assembly: GCA_004363535.1. NCBI lineage: Eukaryota > Metazoa > Chordata > Mammalia > Rodentia > Dasyproctidae > Dasyprocta > Dasyprocta punctata. The sequence goes on from RJWM01006652.1 coordinate 22,002, forward strand.
ATTTGTAGCCTTTATGTCCTCTCTTCTGGGCTGGCTCCACTCATGGTCTACAGCTTTCCTCAGATGACATTCCATATGCCTGTCATCTCCAGTTTTCTGGGATTTTCATTGCACTTTCTGCATTATTCCCACAACTTTGTGCACTGCCCTTTCAAGGGTTCCTTGCCTGGCCTCCCAGACCTTACTTTGATATCTCAGTGGAAGGCTTCCCAACTCCACAACTCTTATATTCTGCATGCCATAAAACCAGAATCACACGGACAGTGCCAGTATCTGCTGTCAGTAGAAGCAGTAGCCGGGCTCCCTTGGCTCATGGCTTCAGTGCCATCTGAGTTTCTCAGTGGCTGAGAATGGTGAAATTAATCCTGGACAACTAATTCCCTAGGAAGCCCTTCTCAAGCAGGAGTCCCAGGTAATCTTTTCTCAAATGAAAAGCTTACATTTTGCACCCATGAACCTGTCATGGGTAAGGTTTCACTGATTCCTGAGATGCCTTCAAACTGTCTTTTTTTTTTTTCTTCCCATACAAAGGACTTTTTTGTGTTTTTTTGTGTGTTTTTTGTTTGTTTGTTTGTTTGCTTTTTTTTTTTTTTTTTTTTTTTTTTTTTTTTTTTTTTTTTTTTTTTTTTTTTTTTTTTTTTTTTTTTTTTTTTTTTTTTTTTTTTTTTTTTTTTGATGGTGCTAATCTCTTCAGCAGCCACAACTCCTTTGGCCTCAGCTTTACACATGGTTCCTTCTGGGCCAAGACATAAAATTTTCAAATGTTTCTGCTCTGCTTTTTCTTCTATTAACACTAAATCTGGCTAAAAGCAACCATCACCACCCATATCACAGCCTGAAGGTTGGGCTGCTTTGAAATTTCCTCCACCAGATCAATTAATCCACCACTCTTATTTTCAGTATATTTCAAAGATTCAAAAAATGGGCATAATATAGACAAATTTTCTGCCAGAATATAACACTCATAACCTCTAATTCAAATAACAGTAAAGTTCTTATTCGTAACTGAAACCTCCTGAACTTGGTTTTTGTTATCTGCATCCCAATCAGTATTCTGAACTTCTGATTTCTGACCCATCAGAATTTTCTCACTGCATTCTAGGGATTTTCATTCTGTTTTGCTGAAACTTTCTAAATTCTACCCACAAATCAATTGGAAAGACTTCTAATCCACATGGTCACAACAATGATCCCACTTTTCTGGTACTAATTTTCTATATTAGTCATCTTTCTTGTCATCAGGACAAAATACCTAACACCCTCAACATAATTAAGGAGTTTAATTTGGCCCACAATCTCAAAGAATTCTGACCATGCTGAATTCACCCCAGGGCAGGGACATCATGACAGAAAAATTTGGTGTAGCAAAACTGCTTAGTTTATGGCATTGAAAAGCAGAATAAGGAAACAATGCCAGCAAGAAAAGGGCCAGGGACCAGTTATAGTACCCAAGACCACACCTCCATGACCCACAGAGACACATGGAAGAATGTACTTAGTCAGTTTCCTAAGCATTTCTTAATCAACGAAGTTGTCATATTGGGATGAATGATCACAGATACATAGGTTTTGACTTTTAAATGTTTTGTATTTTAATTATAATAGCATGGGTTACTGTATTTGTTCATGCTTTTAAATTTATTAGAGAATCCCATATTGTTCTATATCTTTCTGTTACTCTCTATCATCATTTTGTTGCAACTCAAAAGTTTCCTTTTGACATTTCATGTAGAGTTTATGTAATGAAAATGATGTTGGCTATTTTTGGTTATCTGGGAAAGTCATTTCCATTTTGGAAAGATGATTTTCCTGGGTAAGAGATTTTATTTTGATGATTTCTTCCTTCCCCCATCCTTTCTTCCTTCCTTCCTTCCTTCCTTCCTCCCTTCCTTTTTTCCTTTTTCTTTCTTCTTTTCTTTCTTTTTTTATCTTTTTTCTTTCCAAACATTTTCTCTTTCATCCCACATTTTTCTGGTCTACAACATTTCTGTTGGGAAACCCACAGATAATCTTACGAAAGTTTCCTTGTCTGTGGCAGTTTGCTACTCTCTTACAACTCTTTTTTTTTTTTTTTTTTAGTATTTTAAAACAGCAAAACAGAAAAAAGGTAGAAGTAATACAGATTTTCAAAAAAAGTAAGAAGTCAATACTAGTTAATATATTACATATTATTATCTTAGAAGTAGTTGTTCAAGTAGACTGGGTGTGGTGGTGCATGTCAGTAATCCTAGCATTCAGGAGGATGAGTTAAAAACAAAACTAGAATGCATTGGAAAGATTAAAAATATGTCATAATGTCACTGGTAAATGTTGTTATAAATGTTGTTCATTATAATGATGGAATCAAGTTAAATGGAAATATAATCCACTGCAACAATAATTTTAGAGATGTATGTGATGATGTATATAGTATTTCCATCTGTTTAAGGAAACAAAGAAATTTATACAATAATGTACCCAATTCACAAGTGCTCCTAAAGAATACACATAGAAATATCCTCTAACATTTGTGAAATTTCAAATCTTTCAGGGTATCTTTCCATTGCCATATTTTATAAATTTTGTGTTCAATAACAAAAGTCACATTGCTGTAGTAAGAAAAGCTAAGAAACTTTAAAAAAGTGTCAACACTTCCTAGCACAGATGATCAGATTCCCAAAAGAATAAGTTGGGACACAATGCAAAGGTACAGTGAAAGATAATGTGTACTTATTTTTGTTTGTAATTGCTTTATCTGCTGTGAAATATATTTACCATATAGAAGTAATTTTACCACATGATCAACAGAGAAATGTATAGGGTTTTTTTTAAATGAACTAAGATTAAGACTATTTGACAACAATCTAGATCTTTTTTGCTTCTTCACTTAAAAGGGAGACCTTTAGAATGGAGAATAATCTGAGCATGATGCTCATGTTACAAGTAAAAACAACAAACAGAGTGTAAAAATGGAATATATTATTTGCAACCCTGGTCTATTCTAAGCAAACTGGTTGTCTTCATAGCTCATTTAGTCTTCAAGTCAATCTTCTGAAGTGGATATTACACTATCCCACTTTTGCTGAGACCAGTTCATAGAGGTTAGGGGACAGCAGCTGTTGTGGTTGTTATAGTGGTGGTAATAGAAATGTCAGAAGCATAGTTTTTAACTGCTACCAATCAGGGACAGTGCCAGAGGTTTAAGTGCCCTTGCCTGCATGAGTGGAGCAAAATTAATGGATAAAACTTTCAAAGAAAAGTCCACTGTGGTGGAGGAGAGCTGAAAATATACCCTTCAAGATGACTCACTTCGAGGAGTGAAACAAAAGAGAATCAGAAAAACCAAGGGCCTAATAACTGAAAAGTGAATTTATATCAAACAAATGCTGTCACATAGTGAACAATAAAGGAAAGAGTGCAACAGAATATTCTGGAAGTTTCAAGAAGATCCAGAAAGGTGGAGCTGAGGTCATAAATAATGAAATCCTGATTTTTCAAATTATAGTGTTCATTGTCTCTATTCTCAATCTTGAATTGTCTAAGATACTTCAGGGTCCTGGCTGAAAACTCTTTCCTCATTGAGCTCAAAATGTTTATTTCAATTCCACAATGTCCCTTTTCAAATAGTAGATATAGTAAGAGAAATTCTCTCTCTCTCACCTGACTTTCTCTGTCTCTCTCCCCTGACTCCTCCCTCTCTTTCATTTTAGCTGTGATCAGCCTATTATTTCACCTATTTATCTAATCTCATCAAATCATCTTGAAATTTAGCAATACAACTCCACATTTCATTTCTCTAAATAACTCAGCTTTGAAAAATTTCTGAAAAATATATGACTGGGTCTTCCTTTTCCAAAGTATTTTAATTACCGTAAATTAGATACACTTCCTTTCAGTCCAATAAAATTCCATCAGCAATATTTATCCATCAAGGAAATAAACTTGCTTCACATGGCCATTGTTTACTAGTACATTTCCCTGAAACCACACCGAATTCATTTATTAAAAGGACACAATATTGGGTGTGATCTTCTGGAAAAAAATTTTAAAATTATATACTGTGTTTGCCTAACAATTGAAGGAAAATTGATAAGTTCTTTTCAATTGGACATTGAACATGATGCCTAAGAAAGACATTTTCTGTTTATTATTTTCAAATGTTTTGCTGACTTGGATATTTAAGATTCTTCTTCCCTATCATTTTCTTGTGCTTTGTAACAGGTTTTCAGAGACTTCCATATAATGATATTAGGTTGACAGAAGATGGATTCTATAGCTTTATTCTTATAACCTACCTTACTCCAGAGAATTTCTAGGATTAATACATCCTGAACTTCTCAGAGTTTAAGGTCTCCTGCTCCCTTTTAGGCCTGCAACTCCTGTCAGAGTAGGCAAAATATGACTGAACTACCTCAACAACCCTCAAATTGATCAGGCCTTTTAGAATTAGGATGACAATTAGTCTTGGTTATTAATTCACCTTTACCAGGTTTTTTATCCCTGTTGTTTTGGGTTGTATCTAGGTGACTTCCCAAGTCTCAGGTGGTCATACATGGGACATTTTCAGAGGTGCCTAGATCTTGAATGTGTGCTTCTGGGACTGAGGGTGTGTGATCACTAAATTAGTTCACTGAGTGGTTTGGCACACACCCTAAACTGGGTAGCCAGGGTAGAATATAAAAGGGCAGAAAAAAGTTATTTCTGCTACTTTCTTTTGCTGTATTCTGCTTGCCATAGACTGTTTCTCCTCTGCAGTGCCCCTCTACCATTCCACCTTGTCATGGAGTCAGTCAATTATGGACTAAAACCATAAACTGTGAGCATAAATAAACTTTTTCTCTCTTAACTTGTGTGAGGCATTTTGACTCATCAATGAGAAAAGTAACTAAATCACTTCTGCTTCAAAACCCTGACTTTAGTGTATAAATCAGTTTCTGGGATTCTTGTCACAGAAGTCCCATGCCCTCTTGGAATGGCTGAACTAATCCTCACAGTTGCTAGAAGCTACTGAGAAACAAGGCACCTTTATAACCAACCTTTTAGCTTCCTCATAAACTTTTCTCCACAGTTTCTGTCAAGAGCCAGGTCACTGTTTTCTGTTTTAAAACTGTCGAAGGTAAAGCCAGACAATGAAGTCTGGTCAATGAAGTGAAAACACCTTATTCAGTATTATCAACAATAAGGGGCCAAGCTGAGCTCCATTGTAATTTGCACAGAGATGGCTGGGTGTTGTAAAGTGAGAGTCGTTGTGCATGGAGGGAAAACAGCAGGGACTTATAAACATTACAGGCAGTTGGTCAGTGTACCTGTGATTAGGCCAGTTGGCAATTACAGAAGTTAGGATTCTATCTTCCTACAAAGGCAGTGAGACAGAGGTGCTATCTTTCCTGGTGGTTGCATTTCAATAGAGTAGTTTTCACATCCTTGAGAAAGACACTCCTGAATTACAGGAGATACTCATAGATCTCAAGGGGACAGAGGAAGAATTCACAGTTGTAAGCCCTTTTTAGAAAAATACTGTATGAATGAGAAATCCAGAGGCATATAGTCAGGTGTTGTCTAGAAAAAAACACTAACTTCTTCAGACAGTCCTGACACATAGGAACTCAACAGAAGTCTGGATAGACCCATGTAAGTGACCTTAGGCCAACAGAAGCCATGCTAAAGTTTGTTCAAGTCTCTTAGTGCAGGGGTTTCAAAGAACATACATTCAGAGAATTTTTACAGTTCTTAAAACGTGCTCTTCTGGACTGTTGATTGCTAGAAAGTTCTATTCATCTTGTGTTCAGACTCACAGGTTGGAGAATGGTGAAAATGACACTCAAAGCTTGTCATTTTAAGGAAGCACATTTCTAAAGGAGCAGAGATTCTCAGATCATGAAACAACTAGTTTCATATTTTTTATAAAAATAAGACTGTAAGTGGATTAATAAGTGGTCCACTTAGAAATGATGAGTAAGCATTAGCAAACCAATAGAGAAAGAAAAATTCCATGCGGGAGGTTTGTATACAATCAAAACTACAAAAGCTATGCATTGATTTTATTGATGAATCATTTAATGCCAAGATGATATGTCTTCTAAACTTTTAATTTTCTTTTCAGGAATCTATTTATCATTTGAACCTGGAATCAACTCCATTTTTTAACCTGTCTTCAGTCAGATACAACACCCAGTTCTGCATTGTTGGAATACAGTCCTTGTCATTTTAGCACCACAAACCTTGTCCTGGGCTTAATGTGGCATAGACCATCTATTAACCCTTCACATTCAAATAGCTGGAGTTTACAGGAAACTTTTAAAGTGCCGTGAATCTTAAATATTCGATATGACAAAAGAGATTCCATTTTTCTTCCTTTTCATCTTTCTTTCTTCAAAGGAGAAGTTTAAACAAATTCCCAACCAGCATATTAATGTAAAGCAGACAAAATGTTGAACAGCTCTGCAAAAGTCGAAGGAAGTATCCAGATTCTACTTAGCCCAAGGATGAAGCACATCTTCTCCTGTGGGCATCCATCACACAGTTCTACAGATTCATAAAGTTGTGTAAAGGACTTCACACATCACTGGATTGGGCAAGAGTCCCCACACCTGGCTGTGCACAAGGGCACGTGGAAGGAGGTACAGCATGAGCACAAGACGTCAAGTACGAAACCTTTTCCAGTCCCTTTACCTGGAGATAGGCCCAGCACCTGTGGACTCTGTGCTCTGAAAAGGATCCTCAAAGTCAAGCACCACGTTTCAGCTCTAAAAAGTTTTCTTTGGGTTAGGCCCTGTCTTAGTATTTATTTATTTATGTTTCTCATTGCTGAGACAAAACACCTGGCATTCAAAGTTAAAGGAAGAAAGGTTTATTTTAGCTCACAGTTTGTAGAGGTTTCAGTCCATAGTCAGCAGCCTCCAAGGCAGTGCAGCCTGGCAGAGGGGCGTGGCAGTGGAGAAATCTACAGCAAGGCAGGCAGAAAGCAGCAAGCAGCAGCAGCAAGTCTGCCTTCCCTCTCTCCCTTTATTTCCCATCCAGGTTATAAACCTATTGATTGATGTCACCCACATACGGGTGTGGCTTCCATTACTCATATTTAGAACTATGCTAATTCCCATCAGTGGACTAATTTAGTACCACACACCCTTCATCTCAGTATCACACACACTGGATTCACCCAGTTAAAGACCCACCTATGAGGTCATGAGGCTTCAAGGGGACATTTTGACATGAGCCATAACATCCCTTACCTAAATTCAGTGCTGGATTGTTTTAGCTTTTCTGCTGGTTATACTCTCTTCCTGAAAACCCTCTAATGTATGACATTTTACTGATTAAATATGGCTAAATACCACTGTAACCCTGAAATAGACTCTGAAATTTTTGTCTTATAGAAATATCAGGGCCTCATTTAAGTCTCCCACCTATGAACCATTTGAAGATACAAACAATGTTCACATCATAGCACTCATCAATAAATAATACATTTTAGACACAACACTTTTTATAAATATATAAAAGTCAGTTTAAAGAAATGCATCACAAAAGAGGAATAGAGCTAAGATATAGTTTATTTTCAAGAAAATAGACATTCTGTTTTAATGGCCTCAAAGATCTAATTTTTAAAGTGATTTTGATAGGTTTTTCTGTAATCAAAATAGAACAGTGATGTTGATTGCTTTTCAAAGGGGGGAAATTAATTTCACACATATTTATGAATATTAAAGGAAAATGTATATCATTTTATTTTATTTTCATACAATTTGCAGGTATGTAGGTTTCTCTATATGGGAAATACAGCTATCATATGTCTGTGTTCCATAACAGATACAACTCAGAATATTTTAAAATTCTGAGAGGTTCACTGCAGTTCAAATAAAGAGGTTTAAGAGTCTTATCCAAACAGCTGTGGTTCCTATTTGAATTTTAGCCTAGATTATTAAAACCTCAAACCACAAAATTCCCCTAGGAAATCTTGCATAAGCATTGTTCTTACTGAAAAGGCTGGGATCAGAAAGGAAGCAAGAGGTTCTTGGTTTAGTTGGCTTTCAAACATCAAAAACTGAATGGTCAATGCTCCTTCAGATGTGTGTTCATGGCCCCTTTAAAGGCAATGGAAATTATATGTGTGGATTTGGGGAAAACATACCCCCAAGTTAGAAAATTAAGAAATGCCAAGAACACCAAATTTCTTTGCTTCACGAAAGTTGGCTTAAACAACAGTTATTTTAAAAAATAATTTTATGCAATATGTCAAGAAAATCTATTCATCTTTTATAGAATTTCTATGACCAATTGGAAGGAAGGACTTAAAAAATACCTTAACCATATTTCTTTTCTGGTTTTGACCAGAAAAATACAGATGTTAACTTAATATTTTATAAAATGTTGTTTATGCTTCTCTAAAGCAAGGATGTCATAATTCAAAGTATCAGGGACGTTTGCAATTTGCTAATGGTAGAGCATGTAAAACAGCATTCTGTGGAAAGAGCTTTTGAAACAGTCATGTTTTCAGCATAGATGTTTATCATTGTGAGAGGAAGTAATGTTCTAGAATATCCCTAAGGATGTATCTGATAGATGATACTAATTTAGCAGAGAAGAGCTAATGAAGGGAAAAACTGACAGGGAGGTTATTATTTTTTGGGAAGTGGGTAGGGAGTTCTGCTGAAAATACTCCCCACTATATCCAAACCACAAAGGTTTACTAAACAAAAATTTAAATCAAAAGGCAAACAGGATGTTCATCTGGGACACATTTTTGGACACATACTTTTAATACCACATGAAAGCTGCACTATCCAGATGTGAATGCAATAAAATTTAAACAAAAAACCAAACAACAAAGTAAGAAGTGAAATTGGATGATAGCCTTCAACACAGAGCACTTCCTCTGAGAAGGGGCTGGATCACAGACAGCAATTCACTCTGAGGAAGAGGTGGGGCAAGGTCTTGAGGCCTGTTTTTTCTCACAATGGAAGAAGTAAAATAGCAATCTGGTTTTAGGAAACTGGGCTTTGGCAGCCTCCCCTTACTGGATTTCTTAAGTTATCTATTTTAGACTAAAGTGGAAACATATTAAAGCCAACACTTTAATATCAGATCAGCTGCAGGAAGGAAAACAGAGAAAAAATGGTTGGTACACATTGTACCCTGAACACTATGAGGCAAAATGTGAATAACAATTCCTCCGAGCCACCCAAACCTAGTCACCTAATCACAAATACAAAGTGATAATGTCATTACAGCTCAGTAGAACAGTACCGTGATTTACGTGACTTACAATAATATTAGCCACAAAATACTCTAAAGTGGTAGATGAACGTTGATTTTAAACTCAAGAGAAGGATCTTGTTAGGTTTTCTATCCTCTTTCATTTCATTAAAATGTCTTGAGAAAATGAATTAAAAGACAATGAAGAGTTATACCTCTACCAATTCCTAACAGTATAACATTGGACAAATCGCTTCAACTCCTTGAGCTCTAATTCCCTCAACTTTCAGAAAATACATATAACTCTGATAACATTTCATGTGACAAAATAGTATTTTGCTGCAGAGTTCAAGTAAACAGGGAAGACGTGGATATCCTGAAATAAAAGCTATCATGAATGCCTTTTGAAATTTCTCAGTCCAGGGATTGAGACAATAGCACCGAGTTGAGACTTTTCCTGTTAAGGGGAGCACACAGAGAGGCAGGGATGGTGTAAAATCTGAGATGAATTTTGATGGAAGAATGGGGATCTGACAGTGTCAGGTAAATTTAGTAGCAAAGGAAACTTAATGCATGAAACAGCATGTCTACAAGGGGAAACTTGCAAATAAATCATTTATATGAAACGTGGCATGTGGATTAAAAGTTGTATGATGATAGAATATCTAGATAAAGATAGACAAAATCAGATAAATACTGACCAAGAAACTCAGAACACAGCCTGCAAGCAATGGGATGTGACTAAAAAATGTTAAATGAGAAATAAATTTGTTCCCTTACGTTCCTGAAAGCTTCCTCTGTGGGAGGTGTATAATGTAGACAGGAAACACTTTACAGATGGATTTAGGAGGCTACTGCAATAAACAAGGCAAAAAGATAATACCAGGGCTGATAGAGATGCTAAGGTTGAGCTTTACATGAAATATTCAGGAGGTAATAATAGCTAGGACTTCATAGCTAATTGCAGATTGGTGAGACATGAGGAAAAAGAAATACAAGAAAAAGAATTATGGGCTTTTTAATTGAGCTGATTACAGTTATGGTCAAGCAGTTGTTTTGACATTTGGTTATGGAAATAGAAAGGGAGAAAAAACCTGAGGAAAGTAAGATACTTTTGGAATATATTAGGAAAGATTTCTGCCAGATAGTTTTGTATGTAATTGTACATCTTAGAAGAAATATATGCTGCTTTATAGGTTAGGGATTCATCAAAGTTTCCATATCAAGAATATAAGTTTACCCAGGGAAATTTTACAATAAGAAAGGAAAATGTGACTGAGACTTTAAAAAGATATTTCCAAAACTGATGTATAGATTTAATGCAATCTTAGTTAAAATACTGTATTAGGTGACAAACTATGTCCTCCCAAGTCCTCTTATACTTTTGATGGGGTTGAGTTATTGGTTTGTTATTGGTTTGTTGTCTGGTGTGGGGATTGACAATGTGAGTGCTGCACCCGCCCAGGGGTGGAGCTGACATACAGTATAAGGGAAGGCGGGTCTTCCTCTTGCTCAGTTCCATGCTTCCGCTCTCTCTCTCTCACCAGTGTGCCTTGTGGTTGTGGTTGCGGCCACCATGAACAGCAGCACTGTCATGCCATGCTGCCTTGGAGCCAACTAAGTGTGGACTGAAACTCCCAAGACACTGTAAGAAATAAACCTTTCCTTCCCTAATTTTGGGCGTCAGGTATTTTGTCTCAGCAACAAGTAAAAAGTAACTAAGACACAATTTGGTACCAGAGGAGTGGGGTCATTGCTGTGACTATTCCTAACCATGTGGCTCAAGAGCCTTTGGAAATGGTTTGTGGGAAGAGTATGGAAAGGTTTGAAGATGTTGCCTACATGCCTAGAACTGGAAAAATTAAGGCTGTTCTGTATGGGAGATTCTGGTCAGAGCTCAGGAGACCAGAAGACTGATAGAAAGCCTGCTGGTAAAGACCAGGCTCGTGAGGTTTCTGCTGCGAGGGACTGCATTAGGTGTTGGACTCCACACGATGTGTGTTATGGCTTGGCAGAAAGTTTGTCTGTGTTCTGCCCATGTCCAGAGACTTTGCCTGAGACTGAGATTAAGGGCAAAGGGCTAATTAATTTGGCAGAAAAAATTTCCAGTCAACCTAGCATTGAAATGGTGGCCTGGTTATTATTGGGGGCATTTAACCAGATTTATGTTGGGAATAAAGAGAAAGGAGCCTGGCATGGTGATTTTAGCCAGGAAGCTGTGGACTGTAAAAATCAAGCTGAGGCCTTGATTGCTGAGAAGGAACAAAGGAATAAAAAAGATGGCCTGGGGGCATCCCAGGAAGCAGTGGGCCTCCACCCTTTACAGCCTCAGGCCTTCAAAAGTGAAAGAGTTTGCTCGGAGGAAAAAGCCACAGAGCGCCATGTACCAGAGTGGTGACAAAGGCCACAGGAGGTTTCAAAAGGGTTGCAGCTGCACCAGGTCCCAAAATGAAGGCAGCCACACCAGATTCAAGAATGGTGGCAATATGGAGAAGCTGTTCCTCACAATCAGGTTCAGAGAGCTCAGCAATCCAGGCAGTCGACCCCTACAGTCAAGAGAGAGGAAAGCCTGGCTACTGCTCCAGCTGGCAGTGGACCTTGGCAGCATCCATGTGGCACTGGTTTTAAGTAGGAGACAAGGCTAAGGCAGCTTCCACCTTGCCTGCAGAGAGCAATGTGTAAAGATGTAAGAATGACACCAGGGAACATAGATCATCCAAGGAAAGGTATGGAAGTTAAGACCCCTGAAAGTGCCACAGGGGTGGAATCACTCAAGCCTTTTGGAGCTTGCAACCAGGTTTCTTCAGATGCTGAGCATAGAACTCCAGGACTTAATGTTTGCCCTGATGGAATCTGGACTTGCTTTGGTTCCAATGCTTTGTATTTCCCTGTTTGTAACTTTTGGAATGGTAATGTTTATCTTGTGCTTTTATATGTTGGAAGTGCTTAATCTCATTTTCATTTGTATAGGGGGTTATAGTTAAGAGTTTGCCATAGATCTCAGAGGAGATCTGGGACTTGGACTTTTCAACAGTGCTGAAACTGTTAGGACTTTGGCAACTCTTGGAAATAGACAAAATGTCTTTTGTATTAAGGATGTACATGAGCCCTTGGGGATTCAGGGGTGGAATGTACTGGATGATATACTATGTCCTCCCAAGACCTCATATACTTTTGATGGGGTTGAGTTATTAGTTTGTTGTCTGGTGTGGGGTTTGACAATGTGAGTGCTGCACCCACCCAGGGGTAGAGCTGACATACAGTGTAAGGGAAGGCGGGTCTTCCTCTTGCTCAGTTTCACGCTTCTGCTCTCTCCTCGCTCTCTCTCACCAGCACGTCTTGGGGTTGCGGTTGCGGCTGCCATGAACAGCAGCCCTGCCACGCCATGCTACCTTGGAGCCAACTAAGTGTGGACTGAAACTCCTGAGAAACTATAAGAAATAAACCTTTCCTTCCCTAATTTTGGGCATCAAGTGTTTTGTCTCAGCAACAAGTAAAATGTAACTAAGACAAATATCAACAGCCTTTACTCGTGACTGTGAAAAAAAAGGAACACTCCTACATTGCTGGTGGGAATATAAACTAGGGCAACCACTATAGAAATCAGTATGCAGATTAAAAAAAAAAACTGTAACTAAATGTTCCATTAGACTCAGAAATCTGCCTTCTAGGAATCTTTCCCCAAAGAGTTAAAGACATCGCTTTACAATGACATACACATACCCATTTTTATAGTAGCACAATTCAAATAACTAAACCTTAGAAGTGGGTTATATATCCATGCAGAGAGAAATGCATAAATAAAATGTGGCATCTATGCATAATGAAGTACTACCCTGGTGCAAAGGAGGACAAATTTAAATTATTTGGAAAATGAATGCACCTTGAGACCATAATGTTAAGTGAAAGGAATAAGACACACAAGTTTACACATTGTATGGTTCAATTTACATGAGAAACCTAAAGTATAAATAATTTAAAAAGCAAAGTAAGAGGCAGATAATATGATACAGAGAGTTAGAACTTTTGAAAGGAGAAAAAGACATGGAGGGAGAAAGGGAAAATAAAAAGAATTAAGATGTGTTATGTACATGGACTAACTCCTCATGATGGAAGTAATTATTGTGTACAGGAAACATGTACTAATTAAAATAAAATTTTTAAAAATAAATAAATAAATAAATAAATAATGTGTTTAACATGCGTCAGACAAATAGAGCCCAAGAAATGTCTCAAGAAATATTGGTCAAATTCTAGGGTAAAAACTAGATGACAAAAATTATTGCAGAAACCAAATGATTAGAACAAATCAAGAATATCAATTTTAAGAGACACTGAGTAAGAGTAAAAATAACAAAGGCCTTACTGGTAGAAAGTTGACAAGAAGGAGTTTAGGGAGCAACTGAAGAAAAAGTTATACATTAATGGATCAAGGAGTGGAGGATTAAGGATGATGAAGCAGGAAATGGAGGAATAACCATGTTTTCAACACATTTGTAATGAGAAGAACAACAGGAAATTACTGGATTTTAAAGCAGTAACAACATAGGTAGGTTTTCTAAAGGTGCATACATGGTAAGTTCTGTACTTATTCATTATATAAATAGGCCACAAAAAAAAGACCAACCATATGTGGTTCATGACCCTGGACCACCTAAGTTTAAATCCCAGATCTACCTGCTTAACAAACTTTGGAAAAGTTACTGAGTCTCCCTATACCTTACTTTCCTCACCAATAAAATATGTATAATAATAGCATCAATTTCATTTATAGTTAGAGGGAGTACATGAGGTAAGTAAAACATGCAAAGTGCTTAAACTAGTGCATAGTAGTATGCGCTCAATAACTTTAACTCTTAATGGTTATGGTCCCTAGCATTCAGTGATGAGGTTTAGAAGACAAAGAATTTAATAAAGCATGCTAGTTACTTCCTGGAAATTCTGCAAGAGTAAGAAAGCAAAGTTTGGAACCTACCTTCCAGGCACGATAACCAGACAAAATAAAGCTGCTTCCATGACAAAAGTCTACCATCACCACTCATGTTGGTGGTTATAATGAAATGTGCATTGTCCTTTTGGAGACCCATAGCTCTTGCGAGTAAGAAGCTCTACCACAGCTATTCCAAAGTATCAACCCTTACTACTCCTATTTTTGTAGCATTTTGCTCACTTTTGAATCACTGGTCCCATTTGATAAGATCCTTCCCATCTGTAGCAAGGAAGGTTGATGAAATAAATTCTCCTTTCTTTAGGCTGTGCTAGTAAAATGGCACTCTCCAAAAACAAAAAGTGTGTTTCACATTTATTAGTTGTCCAAAAATATCTGATAAATATCCACCACCTCAACCCACTGTGTAGTGGAGGCAAAATTTAAATTTATCAGATAAATATTCCTCAGTCTATGGACTCTAAAGGGTTTCTTTTGTATAAAACAGTCTTGGATAAAGAAATTATTAAAAATTGAATTTTTTATTAGAATTAGTTTTCTCATTCTGTTCTCCCAAACACTGCATCCAGACTAGAGGAAAATATGTTTCTTTCTGGTATCAGGCAGAAGTCACTCTCCAACCTCATGTGTCCTCTCATGCTGCTTTGCAGTACAAGGAGCCTGGTCTCAGGATGGTCTTGGATGTGGGAGGAGCCTGGATATGAGCAGAAGGTGGAGATGGGCTGCCTCCCAAGGTCCTGGACACAATTGCTTTCAACCTTGCTCGGGTTTGGGCAGTTCCTCTACTTAGTACCGTGTGTCATACTTCGAACCGTGCCCTACGGAAGGACAATTAGGATATGTGAATCCCATTGTGTACTCGCCCACCCCTGATCCAGCAGTTCTACTGGGAAAACTTTCCACCTTCCTTATGGCAGACTTCTTAATGACATAGGATGGGAAATAAAAAAGTTTAATAGAAACTATCTATCATCTAGTAGTGAGCCAAATGCTTAATACCCCAGTGGGAGCCATTAGATTGTAGATTTTTTTTTCTGTTAAACCAAGCCTGGTTTTCAAATCCTTGGTCTTGCTGTAGACTGAGATATTTCATTCTGGAGTCAAAAATCAAATGGTAACTGCTTACTGCTTCTGACTTATTACACTCCAGTTTTAAGAATTCCAATCTTCTCAAAGGCAAACAGACAATTCTGGCAGAATAGGGGAAGAATCCTGCTCAGGAAATGCAAAAGACTAAAAGAGCATTCATCTTTTTTTAAAAGCATTACCATGATTCTACACTAGAGAGGCTTAGGATGTTTTTATACACAAAGTACAAGGGTAGATAGGATAACACTGAACTATAGTAGAGAGAATCTGTTGGCAGGTTGAATTTCCCCCAGTAGAATACATAGCATCACAGCACAATTAAAGAGTTTGGTTTTGAAAAGAAAGAGGAAAAAAAAAAGGCCTTCCATTGAAACAGAAGAAGGGGGCTTAACGTTTGGTATAATAAATCATTGCTAGGTTACGTTCCTATTGTCAAAATTTCCTAATTTTGTTGTTCTTAAAAATACAATGCCAAATGAGTGAATTACAATGTTTGAAAATGTGAACATTGTATAAATGATTTCAAAGAGAAGAGGATATGAAGAATGGAGCTCTATAATGTACAACAGTTATTTAAATGGAATGCCATTGCTGAAAGAAATTTTCCCAACCTCCTGTGATCCTTCCTTCAAGCAAATCTAAGTCATTTTATTAGAAAAACAATAACCCTGTCCATTTATGACACTGTCACAAGTATTTTATTTTATTTTTGCTCAGATTCGCACATCAGCCATACCCCAAGTGGCGTAAGTGGCCTATTCTTCACATTAGCTGGCTTGACTTTGAGTTCAAACCAGACAGACGCCTTGTCTTGTCCTTTCTTTGACTGTTTCCTTTTTTTGTTGTTGTTTCCTTTAATTCATTTCTTTTATTCAACTTTACAGATGGAATATGGCAACCAGATTTTAGATCATTAGCTCACTCAATAGGAAATATATATTCTTGTTTCAAACAGAGCATCTGTCTGCTCTCAGGAATGTTAAATAATAACAATAGCACAACTACAGAGCAGCTTAGGATAGGAAATGAAAACCACCGCTGAGTTCTGGAACACTTGGAAGGACACTCCAGGCAGAATGTAATTAAGTAGTTGGAATTTGTGGTTTAGGCCACCGGGGTTAAAAATATGCCTCCTGAACAAGTGCTTTAGATGTTTCAAAGATCAGAACTATTGGCACACATTGCAGGATGATCAGAGTACCCTCGCCCTAGGGGAATCCACTGTAAATACAGATTCTATGTGTCACAAAGTAGCTCTGTTTTCTCAGCGATAGCCAGAAAGAAGAGGAAAGAAAGTCCTTCTGGGTTAAGGGAGACAGGGTCCTTTTCATTCTCCACTCTAGAGTACATACTTTACTTACTTACACAGTCATTATTCTTCCTCATTTATTTTGTTGAGAAAAGAAAATACCCTATATTGAGATTGTTTTGGTAGGAAGATATAGAATTAAATAATCATGCAGAAATGAAAACTATTTTCCTAACACAACTTTATGTTCTCCTTTCTCTATCCAGGACCACATAGTACACTAAAAATATACAGTAAGAAATGAATCTGGATAATACAATCATACACAAACAATATTAAACAAAATGAAACTCATTTATTACTGTGACTAGCAATGAGAAAAGTGAGAATTGATACTAATTGATACTATCATATTACAATATGTTATAGGGTTAGTAGTGACCCAAAGTAGCCAAGTCCTGATCTTTGGAAACTATCAATGTGACTTTCCATCTGGCTAAAGGAACTCAGCAAATGTAATTAAATTAAGTATCTTGAAATGGGGAAATTTGTCTGGATTATCTATGTAGACCATAAATGAAACCACAAGCATCCTTATAAGAAGTAGGTGGAGAAAGATTTTACTGCAAAAGTAGGAAATGTGATCTCCAGGCACTGTAATAAACATTTTGGTGTGAAAGGAGTTTATTCCACACTGATCGAAGCACATTTCTTATTGTGTAGAAGGTTAATTTATTTACTGAATGTCAATATCTATTTACATTATCTTTTCCCAGTCACCCATAGATTCTCATCCAGGTTACAAAAATTCCCAAATATTTTCCACTGCCAATTTTTCAATTATTAATTTTCTATTCTACTTTGAGAATAATCTTTCTAATCATGGAACATTCCCACGATTAGAAAATTTTGATTACCCCATCATGCATATAAAACAAAACGCGTACTTCTTAATACTTATATAAGGATCTCTACAAGTAATAGCATCAAGTCAATGACCAATTCTTCACATTCTCATTGTGACACTTAAACACAATTCAGTTTCCAAGGGCAGACGTTGTCGCAGGATTGTTCTGTTTTGTGCATTCATCATGCTGTACTTTGTTCTGTGTCACTAACAAGTGTTTCTCACACTCTTCCTTATACACTAAGTATGACAGAATGTTTCTAAATCATACAAACAATTTGGTAGTAGAATCATTAAAAGGAGGACTTTGGGTTTGGTCTGGGTTTGAATATCAATATATTTTCAGCAAGCTTTTCACTTTATTAGTAATACTTATCAGCAAAACTGAGACAAATGTATCCTACCATTGTAAAGATTAAATAAATCAATGTTTTGAAAATTCTGAGCATGATGTGTTGCAGTATTATGAATTTTGCTTCTTTTGCAGTATTAAATTCAGGACCTTTGCACTAAACTACTTCCTATAAATTTGTTGCTCTCATGTTTATTTATGTTTTATTTAAATGTGATCAGTCATTTGCTAATATATGCCAATGTATCCTGTCATCTATTTCTCTTGTTCTAAAGCTATTCCAATTTTCTCTATCTAAAAAAACTCCTAATTCTCAAGACTCATATTAAAACTTGTCTCAAACCAACTCTTGTTTCACAGTCTGAGTTAATAATTCTGTCTATTGGATGCTAGTCTCATCATCCCCCCCCAGTTTATTAATGTGTATTGGCTATACAGATTAATGAGCTTCATTTGGAAGATTTATACATGCATATAACATACCTTAACAATCTCCCCCATTAACTGCCTTGTGCCCACTCTCCCTCCAATTTCATATTTCAATGTATATAATGTATTTCGATCATATTCATGCTCCTCCATTACTCACAGTTACACAACTCCCCTCCTCCATGTTTCCTCTTATTTAATACTAGTCACCTTTCCATGTTCTTGTCATCTTTTTAAAATTCCATATATTATGGAGAACATATGATCTTTGGCTTATTTTGTACAGTGTGATGATCTCCAGATCCATCTATCTTTCTGACAATAACAAATTTTCATTACTTTTTACGGCATCACGATACTCCAATTATGTATATATGCCACATTTGCTATATCTAGTCATCCACTAATGGGCACTTAGGCTGGTGCATATTTTAGTTATTTAATGTGCAGCAGAAATATGGCTATACACAGGCCTCTATGAAATGCTGACTTTAATTCCTTGTAGTACATACCAAGGAGTGGTATAGCCAAATCAAATGGTTCTTTTTTTTGGAACTTTCATATTGATTTCCAGAATGATTTTACTAACTTCCATTGATACTAACAGTAAAGATGCCAGGTTCATCTTTATATGATGAATACATGTCAATGTCAGAATCCAAGTCTTTTACAACACTCATGACCAAGGGATAATCAAGCATGCTTTGAAGAAAAATAATGCTCAAGGAAACTCCTTTAAATTTCTGTTTTAAATTGCTAGGTAATAATCACTGCCATGGTATAATATCTGTAAGTGTTAATTGTTGGTTTTCTAAGTCGTTGCTCCCCACTAGGCTATTGTTTTTCTAAAAAGAACAACCTCTTTCAACTTTTCTTTATTCTCAAATACAGCATGAGACTGTGTAAAAAAGACTCAATAAGCTTTTTTTAAAAAAAACAAATGAGTAAGTTTAACCCAACTTTAAGTCATAGTAAACAAATTGCTTGGATATGTGTTTATTATTACCCAGTTAAGAAAACAAGCTGCACTCATAACATCTTCTGTTCAAAATATATTAATGGAGACTTTGTGTCTCAACCAGACAACTAAAATCTCAATTTTACAAGTCATTTTGTTAAAGTTACTTTTACAATAATTAATATAGAGGATTATTGGCTGCTCAGCTCTATATTGAAGGCTCCTTTCAACAGATATCATCGTGGCTCTGCGTAATGGATAACATGGCAGAGAGCAAGACCACACAAGTTGAGGGTGAAATGGCTGATGTGGTCCAGAAAGTTATCAAGAAATGGGGTTCTCTGAGTTGATTTTTATGTTTTGACTCTTCTCAAAACACAATATAATTGCTTTTATTTTCTTCTTCTCTTCCAAAAGACAGAACCAACATAAAAACAGCTCTTCTAAAAAGACTTGGACTTCACCAAAGACTTCAGCAACCCTCTGTTGGTAGAGGAATCAAAAATAAATGCCCATAATATTGTGTGACTATATATAGTATGCATGTTATGCAAAGTATACTAAGAGAAATAAAGGTTTGACAAAATTTGATCTTTTTTAAGAACCTAGAAAAACATCATATTTTTTTCCTGTAAAAATGGAGACATCGATTTTAAACCCTTTATTCGTAAGATATTAAAGGAATGATCTGTGCTATGCTTGCCACTGAGTGATGTGGGAAAATTGAAACTTCCTGGGAAGCTGCTTAAGGGCAGCAGGGGAGCCTCAGCAGGGAAAAGCTTAGATTTATGAAACATGTAGCACAACAAGTGAAGAATCCAGGGGGCAGGGAACCCTATCACCCAACCTCTGCAGAATGAGGCCTCAAATCATAATTTGAAGAGTATGAAGGGGTGACCTATAAAAGTTCCATTCTTACATGTGATTATCAGTTATATCACAAGCCACAAACATATCATGACATAATGTGGATACACTCATTATCAGCTAAGTCTTTTGCTGTTCTTATAAAGTTCTAATTATAGTAATTCTCCATTTAAGATTAAAGAGAGATATCTGAATGAAGTAAACTGTACCAACAATTGCTATCATAATTCTTATGATCAAGTAGGTAGACAAGTTAGACAGTAATGCTTAAAAAAATAGAAACTTAACAAAGCCTATTTCAACCAACCTGGAGGTTATTATTCTAGGCTAAAATGAAGAACCTAAGGAGATGGGAGAAAAACATTTTCTAATTACATAACAAGACATAATTACATAACTCAAACTTGATAGATTCTAGCTACTCTATGGTACACTTGAATGTAACTTTATTTTTTTTTTTTTTTTTTTTTTTTTTTTGCGGTACTGGGGATTGAACTCACAACCTCACGCCTGCCAGGGCAGGCGTGTAAGCCGCTGAGCCAAACTCCCAGCCCTGGTTTTTTGAGGCAAGGTCGCACTGTGTAGCTTAGGCCGGCCTTGCGCTTGCGTTGTAGCCCAGGCCGGCCTCGAACTCACAACGCTCCTCCTACCTCAGCCTCCCGAGTGCTGGGATTAAAGGCATGCGCCACCACGCCCGGCTCTGAATGTAACTTTAGAGGTAATTTAAAACCAAAATGAACAGTTAAATGACCAGCTAATGAAACCTTAATTTCCTTTTCTTACCTAAAAATACAGTGGAAATACAGTGAATTATATGAAAATAGTTTTTTTTTTGTTCTCTTAATCTTTGAATATGCAGAAATACAACTTTTTATATTATTATCTAGTTTCATCATCAAAAATTATGAGTTCTTCAAAGTCACAAAGTGTGTCTTATAATTCTCTTGCATTTCAACAATACCATTCCTATGAGGTGAAATTGAAAACTGTAATGAATGATTAAATTTAAAAAATTTATTATAATAAAAATATACATTGTGATTAATTCCCCTTAAAATACTCACCCTCGCTGTGAGTACACTTTTCCTATCATTTTTGCTACTTTCTGAAACATTTCTGGAAGTCCTCTTTCATGAATGTCTTTGGTCACACTGTCATGGCTACCTTGATGCCCTGTAGTGATTCAAAATGTTTACCTTTCATGTTAATTTTGACTTTGGGGAAGGGCCAGTAGTCATACAGTGCCAGATTCAGTGAATAAGGTGGACACATGATAATGTTTTATTATCATGTGCATTTCCCTTGGATCAATATGTATTGTATTTTTTATCACATTTTTTGAAGACACACACAAATAGAACTTCAAGAACAGCTTCAAAAATTGCTATTTTAGAACCAAAATGGAATATTATGATGGGAATTAATCTCAATGTGACTTTCACTGTAATAAATTTATTTAAACTTCTATTACATATTTTCATAAACCTATGTATGTATTATTGTACAACAGAGAATTCTCATTGTGAAATTGTGATGTTGTGGAGTCACAGTTTAATCTCTTGGTAATGACTAATAATGTATACAAACATCTGGGTCATGAGAGACAAGACAATTTAAAAAAGGCAAATCAAGGAGGCCACTTTCTATTTCTGTCAGAAGAAACAGAATGCCATGTGAACTGGCATCTTTAAAAAAAAAAGTGTGTTTTAAAAATAACCTGCAGCCCTTCCTAAAGGCCAATTTGTTTGGATGCACCAAGAGGTTTTAAGAAGAATTTATTCTCTAAAACCATCTGTTTCAGTGCCATTGTTGTGCACAGTGAAAGCTCAAGTCATGTGGCACATCTGAGTTTAGCCATGCAATGGGTGGCCTCAAATCACCTCAGTTACCAAACCGCATTCTACCCTAAGGTTTTGCTTAGCATTCAAGACCATGTTCATCATTTTCTGTTTGTGTATGTGTGTATGTGTTACCTGGGGCTAAATCCTGAGCCTTACACTGAGCTATATCCACTGTACTTTTTCATTTTTACTTTTGAGACAGGGTCTCACTACATTGCTCAGGCTAGCATCAAACTTGGGAACATCTTATGTCAGCTCCCAGAGTTCTGGGATTGTAGTTGTACACCACAACACCTGAGTTACTTTACTTTTCTTAGTTTACCTGACAAGTTAAAACCACAATGCAAAAACTTGGAGGATATTTCTCTGAAGATAATGCAGTAAGCAGTGATACAATAGGCATCATTGTACATGATCAGGTTAAAATGGGTGGGCTTCCACAGGATGCTGGACATGACATTGAATGACAGTTCAATACAGAAGATAGACATCATGGAGAGAAAAAAAAACTGGTAAGCAGAAAGAAAACTTCTCTGACCCTAATGAAAACAGGTTTTGGTCATGGTTTCAGAGTTGTCAACAACAGGAGATGAAGAGTTATTTCCTGGAACATAATCATAATTTAGGAAGGAATACATCACAAAAGCCTAGGGGAAATACTCTCTTCTCAAACTATAGAATTCACACTCCCTCATTCAACCATCAAAAAGATAACAGAATATAATGGTTAATTATATGTGTCAAATTGATTGTGCTAAGAGGTGCCAAGACAGCTGTTAAAACATTATTTCTGTGTATGCCTGTGTAGATGTGTTTCCAAAGAAAAAGCCTCTGAATAAGTATACTGAGTAAAGAAGATCTGTTCTCATCAATATAGCTCGGCATCACTCAATCTGTAGGACCTGATAGATCAAAAAGTTGAAGGAAGGATGAATCTATTTTTCTCTTTTTAAATGGGACATTCATTCCGACCCTCCAGTATTGGAGATTCTAATTCCTGTGTCTTGAAACTACAGGTTTTATGCCATGGGCTCTCTTGACTTTCCAGCCTGCAGGTGGTATACTGTGAGATTCCTTCACATGCAAATCAGATAAGATAATACCCAAATCAATCTATCTATTATCTGTTTACCTATCTATCTGTTTGTCTATATCTCATAGTTTTAGTTTCTCAGTAAAGTGCTAATATATGGACTACATAAAAATCATCAAAAATTGGGCAAGGTGGGGGAAAAGGAATTTACACAGTCATTAAATCAAAGTCGTTGTGTATGCTCATTCAATACATTTAACAAAACCTAAAACAATGAAAGGATAAATGTAATAATTCCTTAAAGTCAACAGCTTTAAGAAAGTCAGGTTAGTATAAATTTCCACGATTGTTGTAAAATAGTCTTTGAGGTTCTTCAAAGACTATCATATGCTTCCACTACCATATGATCCAGCAATCTCACTTCTAGGTACACAGCCAAAGAAAATGAAATCAGAATCTGTTAAGAGGTATCTGCATTTCCATGCTCCTCCCATCTCAGTCTGTTTTCTGTTGCTATAGCAGGATGAGTAATTTATAAACACCAGATAGAAGTTTACATGTCTCACAATTTTGGACACTAGAAAGTTCAAGATTATGGCACTGGTATCCAACCTGCCAAGAACCAGGCCTTCATTCTCCATCATAACATAAAAAAAGGTAAGCAACCATACATAAGACGGGGGCCCACTCCCATAATCATGGCATCAATCCATTCATAAAAGCAGAGCCCTCATGACCTACTCACCTCCTGATGGTTTCAAGCCTTGACACTGTTGTAATAATGGCAAGTGAATTTCATCAGAGTTCTGAGGAAACAGTGAATCTGTGTTTGGTTTTGAAACTGCCATACAGCAAGTACAATCACTATGGAAATCCATAAGGAGATTCCTCAAAAAACTAAAACTAAAAATTCCATTTGACCCAGCTATTCCCCTTATAGATATCTTCCCCAAAGAGTTAAAGACACCATATTACAGTGATACAAGCATACCTATGTTTATAACAATACAATTCAAAATAGCTACATCTTGGAAGCAGCCTATGTATCTACCAACAGATGAATGGGTAAAGATGTGATATCTATACACAATGGTGTACTATTCCACCATACAGACAGATAAATTTCTTAAGAAAAGGTAATTTGTACTCTTGATGCATCTTGTTCAGGGAAATAAACACACAAGCTTATCACTTGATTTCTCTTATGTGAGAAACTCATATTATAAAAACCAAAATAAATAATAGATACAAGGAGGTAGGGTGACAGATCTTTCTCGTATAGGAAGAGGATCGAGAAATGGAGGGAGAGGGAAAGGAAAAGAATGTAAAAAGATGTATTATGTATGTGTCAATTACACACAAGGAATATAAACATGTAAACATTAGTGTGCTAGTCAAAATTTTTAAAAAGAAAAAAAGAAACTATTATACCATATATAGTATAGATTAGCTAATTCCAAAACAATGTCAAGACACAATGAGTTTTATAATCTCCTCATCTTTATGGGAAATATCTGAATTTCAAAGGGAAGTTAAACATAAGAAAGATTAGTTTTCTGTTGGACTCATGGAAAAATGCATTAGAAATTGTTGTTTTCCAAGTTTTTCTGAAAATACATTGTTTAAAAACATCGAACTGATAATTTAATTAGAAGTCAAAATTTATAGTGTAATAAAATGCTAACCCATCCTGCATCTGAAACATAATGCTACAGCAGTGTTTTGGGAAAACAATAAATGCTGAGACAAAATATTCTGCATATAGGTGCAATTATTGCTCCCTCTTACTTTAAGTCTAAACAATAATACATCTGTTTAACATTATGGCTGCTCTGGAATTCTCATTGAAAAAGTTTTAAACAGAGTATTCCAAGAACATGCTTTGTTTCCTCTTACTGTACAAGTTTAAATCTATTGTAAACAATAGCAGTTTAGTTTCTCTCTGCTAGTTTTTACCCTTTCTGATAAATCAAGAAGCAGAAACATTTTAAGTGGTATGTTTACATATTAAAAATTCAGTTTATCAGTTATTCCTTCCTCTAGTCATTCTTTTAGAAATAAACTGAGTGTACATACGGACACTAGAGTTTTCTATTGGCAATTTTACAGTTAGTTTGCACATGTGCTTGATTGGACAGGATGCACTGAGTGGCACTGCTATTTCTGTCATGATTTCCTTGCTGGAAAATGGGATCTGCTTTCTGTGAGGCCTCACCCTTCACACTGATTGCCTGAAGAAACTTGTTTGCTTAAATATTGTCTGATATTTCCATACTTTCACATTGCCTTCATTGTTCACAGTCTTTCTTAATGGTTTCACTCACTTTCTTTAAAAGATTTTTTTTAAATACTGGAAAGATTTTATGATAGGCTTATTAGAGTCAATATGGTCAAAAAACTAATATTCAAATCTCATTATTTACTTCTGCATAGCGCACAAAGTAAATAAAAGCTATTTAATTCTAACCTTTCCTGTAAGATTTCACAATTGTTTATGCCTCTTTTTCCCTAAAGAGTCAGTGTTTTTTTAAAGTCAATCTTGATTCTGTGAGTTTTAACAACTACATGGTTTGTATACATATATCAATATGTGATCCCTTTTTAGCCTTCAATGATGTTGCTTTAAAACAACAATTTTGTTCCAAGTCTTCTGCAAAACTATTAAGCTCCTAAATTATGTCTAGATCTGATCTTATCAATGCCCCAAAATGAGGAGCAGTGCAGCTTTATGTTGCTGACATTCAAATCATATTTTTATGTGTTACCTTCCAGATATTGAGGACTATAAAATTAATGGAATATATTTTGAATACTTGGTGTGGACCAAATATTAGATTGACATTAATTAACACTCTACTAAATAAAGGGGCGATCTAAACCTGTACCTTGCATTGTACAGTACCTCCTGCTCTCCAGATCATCCCATTAGAAGCCGCCATGGAACCCATGATATCAGTTGAAAACTTTCTCCAGCAGCAATACAAAATGCTTGCACAATGCATCGTTGAGAATTCTTAATAGTCAGAAGCAAGAAATTAAGAGGTAACTTTAAATATTACCTCACTCAGCTGATTAAAAAAACAAAGTCAGATATTTAATTTAGTTTTTAATCAAAGGTAACTGACTGGTAGTCAGATTTTAGGCCAAAATATCTTTTTTTTCTAAATAACAAAAATAAAATGACATAAAATGACTGCTTCTTAAGTTATCTTGAATATCTTTGCTAATTACTTTATGAAATATTACTAGATTTTTATTGCCCCAAAGTGAGCAAAATCCACTCACTGAAAAATAAAAATGGTATATGTTGAAGATATAATGAAATACATTTTATACATTACTTTTATCAGAATATTATAAATAGATCTATCTCTCACTTTAATTGTTATTTCTCAATAATCAGAGTGTAACAGTCTAATTAATCTCATGATTTCATGCACATAATTTTATTAATATTTTTCTTTTTTATATAATGATAATAAAAATACATAAAATACCTTCCAAAAGAATAACATAAAAAATGCAGACAATTTGAATAACTATGCAATGTTTAGCATATTTGAAAGTACAATTTTGTCATACAAACACAAAACAACAAAGATAATTGACTTTATGAGATATTTTAAACCAAAATTTTAGGCTCTTTATTACAGATAGTAACTGCGCAAAGCAATTCACAGAATTAATTTTTTTTCTTGAAGTTACCTTAAAATTAAATACAACTGTTATGTCTACTTTATTTAAATTCAGTGTGAGGAAACACAAACTCAGACGGCTTGGAGCTGAGTATGTATTATTGTTAAATAAATGTTGCTAGACTGAATTTTATTTGTTTAAATACGATGGTTAACAATTACTCAGTAGAAGTATTGTGATTTAAAGCATTTCCAGTGAACAAAAAGAATTATTATTCATCATATTATATTTCTGTTTTCTATGTTTAAGTTTCTCTTTGTTCTAATTTTCTCCTGGTTTCTATATTGAATGTTATGCTAAATATATTCTTAGCTCACAGACAATTCCTTTATTGAATATTTCTGCTTTGACTTATAATCTATTCAAGAGTGGAAGCTAAGGATCAAGACAGGGTTGACTGACTTTCTTCCAGAAACAAAAGAGAAGAAAAAAATTCAATACAAACTTAGTCACTCAAAACACTATGGATTTATGTTCTTTTTAAATCTTGGAAAGAGATGAATTCCATGCAGCATCCCTGGACAGTGTTTGCCTGCAATTTGGACATGGTGCAGATATGAAATACTTCTCTTTAGATGGCAGGGCTTGACTGGAAACATTATATCTGCCAACTCTCAATCAACCACAGACTTTTATTAAATTTGAAAATTAAACAGGTCCCTTCCTTGCTTTCTTTTTTCTTTTCTTTCTGTTAACTACTTGCCAATTTCACTGCAAAATGATTCACCGTCAAAAGATCTACCTGGAAAAGAACAAAGAAAAAATCAATCATTTTGAATTCTGTGAATATACCATGTAAAAAGGACTTAGTTAGAGAAAAAAAAAACTGTTTTTCATAATACCCACAGATTTTTCACGGAAAATTTTGTCATGTGCTGGGGAGTACATAGTTCGGGGGAAAAAATCTTACATTTGAGGTTCTGAAATTTTCTTATAAGTCGAAATACCAGTCAATATTAAGTGACAGTGTATAATATTTATGACCTGGTGGAAGTAAGTGTAGTCTCTCAAGTATAGACTATTTTTTGCTATAACCTAATAGACACTACTTGTAATATTTCACTTTTTTCTTCTTCAATAGAATACTTTTGGCAGAAATGAAGTTTTATGTATATATTGCTTTCCAGAAATTTGACAAGGGTACTATCACAGCGAAGTTTCCATTGTGCAGAAATTTTAAAGTACATTTGCCAAAAGAACACAATGTTTAGAAACAAAAGATATAGTAAGAAGTCTTATTAAAGTGTCTCAATGAAACTTAGTTTTCTTCCCAAAGAACTATCTATGAAAGAAACTAGATTACATATTCAACCATTAATTATTTTTCAAACTAATAAAACAATTTCTTCCCTCTTCTCAGAAGGGGTCAAAAGCAACCAGTAGACTTTCCAAGTTTTTGTGGTGTCGAAGTATTTATAGGTTAATACCATGTGAGATGTATTAATGAAAAATGAGAAGTCTAGTTTATAATGGTTTACATAAATGTTTAATAAAGAGGTCTGTATAATGGCACACTTTTTGATCCAAATGTTTAGCACCTGCATTAGTTACTATTCTGTTATTGGGAGAAAGCATCTGACGTACACAACTTAAAGGAAAAATGTTGTATTTTGGCTCACAGCTTCAGAGGATTCAGTCCATGTCTTCAGGGCAGAAACAATACGGCAGAAGGGTATGGCCCAGAAAAGTTGCTTAATTCATGGCATCCCAGAAACAGACAATAAGCAAAAATCCAGAAAAGAAAGGATCAGTGACTAGATATACTCCCCAACAACTATAGTCCCACACTCCCATGACCAAATCAGACATGCAGAAGTGTGCTTTACCAATCTCCTAGGCAGCTCTCAAGCCAAACATGTTGATAAACCAGATTAACTATCAAGTATCTATATCTCCTATGTGTCTGACAAGGTGTTAAGTATTTTAGTGATATTAAAAACAAACTATGGAAAAAAGAACTTATATTCTGTATTGAAATCACCTGAAAATGGTATAAAATTTATATAATTTAATCAAAACACACAGGAATTTGAAAAAGGCAAAGTTCTAGGTAGGTGTGGTGGCATACACTTGTAATTCCAACACTCAGGAGGCTAAGGCCGGAAGATTGCCATGAGTTTGAGACCAGACTTGGCTACATAGTGAGTTCAGAGTAAGACCTTGTTTCAAAAGAAAAAAAAAGAAAGGAAAGGAAAAGAAAGAAAGAAAGAAAGAAAGAAAGAAAGAAAGAAAGAAAGAAAGAAAGAAAGAGAAAAATTCTGAGTTTTAAGAAGGACATGTCAAAGAATAACACTACTAAGAATTGCCATTACATCCCACACAGCCCTCACACTTCATAGGTTTTCAAAAAGTATCATTGCATGAGGAAAGGAATGTGCAGGTTGGGTAATATAATCTATATAATTTATCATATAAACTGAAACTGGAATATAAGAACTTACATGAATCTGGTGAGAAGTTTTATACTGTCATCCACAGGTATATAAGGATTGCCTAGGTCTGATGAAGACAATAGAATTCAGACCAATATCAGAGACAAATTTTGGCCACTCTTAGAATGCCCTGGTCAATTGTCTGTGAAAGAATAATGGTACAAGCACAGGAATATGGAAGTCTGAATTAGCCTCTCAGTCTTCAATGTCCTGTCTTAAAACACTTAAGGAATTTTAAAGGTGGCATAGGTTAGGAAGCAGAGAAAGGAACATGTCTGGAATTCAGTATATGAAGTTTCATGACCTTGCGCCAATATGCAATCCTTCTGGTTTCTTTCTTAATGCAATCTTTTCTCTTTCTTTTCTGTTTCTCTGCTCCTTTCTTCCTCACCCCCTACCATACCTCTTACACAACGGAAAGGAATATTTAAAATTATACATTTTAAAAACAGTTTCTTCTGACAGTAATGTTTAAGTGACTACTATATATAAAAGCATAATCAGGCCTCTTTTGTTTTTGCCTAACTACAGATAAGAAAAACATTCCATGCAATGCAAGTAATTCAGTCTGCTCAAAGTTCTAGGAAAGCTATTTATTTAAAAACCACATGTCCTGTCTCCAGAGGAGAAACATCGTGTAGTTATAGTCTCCTCGTGGAATGCAGACCATCTGGGACCTGGGCCACATGCCACACCCTTTAGGACCTCCCTGACAGGAAGACAGGGCACATGATGGTGGACTTCTCTTCCTCAGCTGCTGGGGACATGAATTTCCCAATGGAATTCTTCAATTAGTTGGCTTTTTCTGGCCCATTCTTCACAGGGGATGAAACAACAACAACAAAGAAGATGCAAAAGACTGCTAGCACCTGCATGCTTCATGTGCTGAGACTGAGGAAAACAGGCAATGAAAGTCCCCAAAGCACATAGAGATGACACAATACTGGGAAGCCAAAGGAGTCGGCCAAAAGGAAGTGTTTCCAATAGCTTCAGGGCTTAGATAAACTATGCCTATGGAGAAAAGAAAGAGCTTAAAGTGTACTTAATTCTCATTCCAGAGTTGTCCTGACACACAGTAAATTGATTCATGTTAGGAGGTCACTGCAGGAGTAATTCTGGTAGGTAACTTTGGTTTATCTAAATTCTCTCTTTAAATAATTACCTGTGTATAAATGACCCAAAATTATGTTGAACTTATAATGTCTGGTTAGATGTTATATTGACTAGTATCCTCAACAAATTATTCAGAAAAAAATATTATTTCTGAGATTTTCTTTTCCAACAAGATAGTATTTAATCTCAATACATGTAAAGTTTGATTTTTTTAATGTTAAATTTTTATAACCATTTTAAAGTAACTTCTATTAGCTCAAGCCAATAAAGTTTCAATCTGTTAGTAAGGAGAGTGATTTGAAAATTTTTCCTGGAGAAGGAACATTACAAAAGAAGAGGTGCTCATATGTCATAGAAAATAGCAGATATAAGGCCTCACTTCTGGCTAAAGGAGCATAGTCATACTACTGTCATATAGAGATGACTTGTTGAATCTCATTACAATGTGAAAAGCACTGCATTCAGTTTCTCCTTAAAATAAACACATTGTCCCTCTGCCTCCACCTATATGTGTGTTTTGGTCCCCCCCAAAGTCTCACGCAATCATAGGTGGGATTTTTTTGGAGGTGACTGGTCTAAAATGTGTGATTCTGGGATTAAAAGGCTGTTGATTACTAAATTAGCCCATGAACTGGTTTGGCACCCACCACAAGCTAGCTAGCCTAGATAGAATAAATATAAGGGGGCAGAAATAAGCTGCTATTGTCATTTGTTGCTGGTCACTTGCTTGCTTGCTTTGCTACCTTCTGCCCACCATAAACTGTTTCTTCTTTGTGATGCCTGTTGGCCATGCCACCCTACCTTGGAGCCAGTCCATTATGGACTGAAACTCCCACAAACTGTGAGCTAAGTAAACCTTTCCCCTTTAACATTGGGTGACAAGTATGTTGTCTCAGCAATGAGACAAGTAACTAAGACAATGTTTATATATACTTTCATTGCTGTTATTGTGGGATTTGTTTTGCCCTGATGGGGATCGAATCCATGGTCTTCTCATGCATTTTCTGGGTGAGCACTCTACCACTAAGCAATATTCCCAGCCTTACATACCTATTTTTTATCAATATAGTTTATGTATCTTTACTTCTTTATCACAATTTCAATAAGCAGTGCTCAATATAAAACTGACAATACAGTCATGCATATAAAAAAGACAATAAAATATTTGAAAACCCTAACAGCAATAAATGAACACAGGCAAATTTGAGGGAATATGTACTTGGAATTCACACAATGTTAAATTTATGCATATTTACTGTATTTATCACCACAGGTACATGGGCTCACAGAGAGCCTGATGGAATCTTTACAACTGAGGCAACTATATTTTATAAACTGTTTTCATTTCATTCAATATTTTTCATATCTATAAACACAGAACTGCATTGCTTATTTTGATGTTTCATTACACGCATGCCAGTTACCCCATGCGGTATTCATTTTTTTCCCATTGATAAATAAGACATTTGATTGATAAAATAAGACATTTCGTATTTTATCACATTTCTCTGAATTTAGTCAAATTTTTTTAAATATCAGTGATCATTTATACCTAACTTTTAGAAAATTATCTGTTCAAGCTCTTGATATTTTATTCTATTTAGTTGTATACTTTGTTCTCAGTGATCTCTTAAGGCTATGTTTGTATTTTTAACATTAAATCCCTTATATCCTTTGTACTACAAATAATATTCCTAGACTTTCATTCACTTTGTAAAAATAATTGCATGGTGTGAATATGAATAACATAACATAATATGTGAATATGAATAACATAATATTTTCATGAGTGACATTTGCATTTTAGATCACAAGTTCATTATAGATCACTACTTGGTATTTAATATGCAGTCTATACAGACAATGTATCCTATATTTTGGTGGGCAAGGAATAGTGTCTATTAATAAAGTATCATAAAACACTATGTATTTAAGGAGAGATAAGGAAAAGAGACAGAGTGAAAAGAGAAAAGGCTACTCAGAAGAATTTTTCCCAAATGGTATGCTTCTTGAATTGTTATTATTAATCAAGCACAAGTCCTGTTAATAAGTATCTAGCTTAGAACCAGAAAGTTTTATACTTGCTACCAACCCTACTCTTTTTTCAATAGTGTGCAAGCTCTCAGTCCCAATATGTATCACACTAGACACTAACTGAAAATAGCCATCACCATAGAACATTTAATCTTGGATAGAATTTTTCATAGATAGAAGAAGCACAAATCAGAAGGCTGATTTATTCGTATAGATAGTATCAGAGTAAAAAAAAATTAAAATGCCTATTGCAGTATAGAGTATCAGAAAATGTTCATTATGGCATTAATTGTGACTGTTAATAATTTATTTATATAATCAGCAATATTTTATTAATATTATATTAGCACATAGTATTTTAAATGTGAAATAGTCAAAGAATGAAAACAGTTTTTGCATAAAATTGTGATACATTTTGTTTAAAATTGAGATATATAATGATTATTTAAGATTACAATTTTGAAAGCCCATCAAAAATTCAGAGGTTTTTACATTTTTATTGTGTTTTTTTATTTGCATATTTCTTACATAAATTATATTACAATTTATTCTTGTGTCTACAAATACTGGCTGATGAACCTCAAAGCGATATGCTGGTACTCGAACATTACCTGAATTTTTTTCAGTTCTGATAGAGACTGTAACAAACAACAAAATGATCAAAATAAAACATCTAGAGCATTCTAGAATAGGAAAGCCTTCAATGCCGTTTCTACATGATGGAGAATTGGCACACACTCTTTATATTTCTGAATATCTACAGGGACTCTTTTGTCTTTGAGTACACTAACTGCATTTGTTTAAAATGTTCTCCAGTTTTAGGGAAACTTCAACTCTACTGGCTAAATAAAAATGTAAGGTGATTTCTCAGTTCATATAACAAAAATAATGTGTGCTGTCCCAAGTTCAGGTGTTCTGGGCTTTGAAAAACTATGTAGTAAATTTGATAATTAACTTTTGGATAAGGAAGCACACAGGATACAGAACACATTTCAGGGAGAAAAAAGGACATGGGGTGTTAGCTGAGTGGGATGGTTGCCCAGAAAATGTCCCCTGCTATAAGATTAGTTTGGGAATTAGGGATTTACAGTGCTTACCCCCATCTAGAGGAGACTTGGCAATATTCCATAAACTGCAAAGATAAATTGGTGGGAGGGAAAGAAGTTAGGAGAGGCCAGGGGCTCCTGGAAAACAGGCTTTCCTGTCGCTAAGCTGAGATGTTGTAAAGAGTTCTGTAGTGAGCTGAGGTTCTACCCTGGGCACAGAAACTATCTGCACGTTAAGAGCCAACAACAACTGAACTAATGGCCAGGTGGAGACTCATCACGTGAGTCCACCTTGGGAAGTAGGGGAGGTGGTGCTGTCACTTGGCCTCCTGCCAGACTCCAGGGCACATGGCCTCTCACAGTGTCTTGTGTCTAGCAGGCTCTTGAGAGCAAGACGTGATGATGCTGGTGACGAAGGTAATAAATGAGCACAATGGTGAAATTTGGAAATGATTTAGAAGATCATTGCAAGAGGCAGGAAGGATTAATTCTTCTACAAAACCACCTTGAAAAAAATACATGAGTATGTGGGGGATAGATGTGAAACACTGATGGGGAATTGCAATGCATGCTTTTCCAAAAGAAATCCATTAGAATTTATCTTCATTCAAAAACAAACTAAAACTAGAAAAGATTGTAACATTGAGAAGCAGTTTCTGAAAGCTGCTATAAAATTAAAATGCTTGGATTCCTAAGGGGAATTCTTTATATTAACCAAAATGAAGCAGTCCTTACATTTTACTTGGAAATTCCCTGCTGTTGTCCCTAGTTAACATTTTTAATGTCTTACTTTTCTCTCTGTTATCTTACCCTTCTTTACTATGAGAGAACATTCCAATTCAAAACATATCATTAGTGCACTAATTTTCAATATTTTAATAGCACATGTAGCTTATTACAGTAAAACATCCACAACATCAACTTAGTATTGAGCCTTGGACCCTGCTCTCCTGACAATCAAGTCAACATGTCACTGCAGCAATGCTGAGACCTGAACCACACAGCACTAAATGCCAGACCTACGGTAGACAAAGCTTTCGTGCTGACACCTGGAAAAGGCCCAATAGCACAATTGCAAATAGCCCTAGATCGTGTGACTGTGACCAGAACGAACGTCCACAGTTGTAAGAACAAATTATGAGAGCTGATATGCACCCCTCCACATATCAAGCACTGGAGACAGAATAAAAGGTAGATCTCATCTTGAGATCTTCACGTCTTTTCAGGGCCGCCAGATATAGAATACCAGTTAAAATATAGAACACCAGTTAAGTTTGAGTTTCATATAAATAATAAGATATTTTATAACAATATGCCCCATGGAATAGCTGGACCATATTTATATGAACAATATTAACAAAAATATTTGTTAGTTATTTGAAAATCAAGTTTCACTTAGCATTCTGTGTTATTTTTTCTTCCCTAAATCCAATTATTCCAAAATGCAAAGTACTTCTCTCAAATAGTTCCTTGTCTCACTTGTTTTCTTTACACTTATACTAACAGTATTCTATTAATTCATTTTTTACTAACTTATTGTATGTGTTCTAGAACTGAAATAATAGTTCTACGGAAGTAGAAAGGTTTCCATCTTGTCTTTCACTGCAACTCAAACTCTGAGATTAACGCACAGTACCAGTAGTTGTTCAGTATGGATTGAATATATTTGTTGCATCAATGAATGAATGAATGAATGAATGAATGATCTATTTCAGAAATATGTTGGTTATCTATCAAAATATTCACATGTACAGCTAAATCGATACTATTTGCTATTTATCTTTATGTTTTTTCTACTCAGATTGAAGCTTTCTAAACATATGGATAACATCGATATTTATTGAGTACTTATTATGTGCTTATATGTTAAATCATGTACACTTAATGCTCACAATTAAGTGCAATTTTTACTTGCAGCTTGACAATCAGGAAATTGAAGCTTAGGAAATAAACATGTTTAAATATACGTAAGCCAATTATTCAGTAGATCTTGAACCCTCACTTAAAATTATCCACATGGCAAAGCATTTTTCAGTGTGGACCTTACATATTATTAGCTTATGTAGTCGAAACTTAAAAGACATGTAAGCAATGTTTCCACATTTTTTCATTTTATTAAAATTTATTTTTACAAATCCTACTATACTGGCAAAAAGTAATGAAGAAAAATTGCTAGCAAAATAATCTATTTAAATTAATCTTAGCTAACAGATTCAAAACAATTTAATATTACATTTTCCAGAGATAAAATTGTATAACTTTTGATTAATTTTATGCACAAATTACAAATAATAAAATATTGTACTAACAGCGCAATTCCCCAAGAGTTTTCACTCTAGCTTCACTAATGCAATTCTACATAAATTCAAGGAAAACGAGAAGAACGTGCCACAGTGTGTTTTCTTAGGTTATTCAATCTCCTGCAGGTTTCCAAAGAAACCAAGCAACCAAAATGAAACACAGCTTCCCTTCCCAAGGGCTTCACTTGTTCCTTTTCTTGCCTCCATTCCCTGTACCTCTTTCCTTTCCTTCAGTGCTTTGGACTTTCCTTCTTTTTCCTTTCCCCCACAGGCACTTTTGAAATAGTCTCAGATGGAAGGGTGAGATCAGAGATGTAGGACCCTCTCCACTTGGGTCTGGCACAGGTTCAACACACGCACACAATTAAGGGACTCCCTGTGCAGGAAACACTGAAGTATTTGCTTTCCTGATGGTCACCATCAATGGTGGACTAGGCAACTAGGAAATAACAGAGTAATTGGCAAAGTTATTTGATCTTCCTATCCCTCTATCTGTAAGATTTTCTCAAATGAAGAAAGCTCAAATAGAATATTCATTTTACTCTGGGAAAGATAAAAACATTTCAAAGGCATAAATTTAGAAAGAAATATATGAAACATAATCTCAATATTTGGATTGGAAAGAAATATATGAAACATAATGTAAATATTTTGTGAATATTTAAATTTTAAAAACCTATTACAATAAAACACACACTGCCATTAATACCCCTCAGACTACTTCCCCTTGCTTCAAACATACTTATTCCATTGTTCTTAGCACTTTCTGAAGCAGTTCTGGCAGTCCTCTTTTGTATCTTTAATTGCCCTGTGCTGACTGCCTTGAGGTCCTGAATTAATTCAATACATTTCACTTAGCTGGTTGTTTTGGCTTTGGGGAAGACTGAGAAGTCACATAGTGCTGGATTGGGTGACTGAGCTGGGTAAGAACACACCATCATGTTTTCTACAAGCCTGCCTTCAGTCTGGATACAGCAATATTCACTGTATTTTTTAGCACATCTGATGAAGATTCTAATACATTTTTAAACATTCGCCATATATTTTAACATCACTTGTATATGAGTATACATGTGCATAATAATGGTAATTAAGTATGTAATTTCTGAAAATTGAATAAATTTATAACTTTTTTTATCCTAAAGAAGTTTAAAAGTTATTGTAGTGCTATACAGTCGTGGATGTCAGTAATTATATTTCATTCTCTCTTGAATCTTTAAACTTAATCATACCAATATACGGAGTTATTCAGTCAATGTTTTGATTGTCACCTTTAGGAAAACTTTAGGAAACTTTTAGGTAACATTCACAGTATTCAGGAATTAGGAGGACATATCTTTTGAAAGCCACCATTCAGACCCAATGGGTGGACCTGGGGTTTGAACTGGTAGTCTGCACCCAGGGCCTTCATTTATAACCCTTATGATACATGTCATCTTCAAAATGTAAGTTTTATTCATATCAAAAGAGAGCAATATGGTTGAGAATTTTTAAATGTTAGACTAAATTAAAAAGCTGGTGGGAATACTTAGATATTTTAAAGGAAGAGAGAGATCAAATGAAGCTGCTGGTTTTGGAAGAACAGTTGTCCTGCAGTTTGGGGAGTGGTGGAAAGTGTGATGGCTGAGACTGAGCTTATGAGAGCTGGCAGGAAATTACAGCAGAAGCCGATGCACACAATGACACAAACCTGAGCCAGGGGTGTGGTTAAGGGTGTGGAGAGCCCCAAGCAGGAGAAATGACTGAATGGATCAGGACAACAGAGACCTGAGAAATTGTCACTCATTCAACAACACTAATAAGCACTGTCTATATCCTGGACGCTGGATCCAAAGATGAGAGTTAAATCACAGTTCTTCACTTCCAGAGTATATAGCATTAAAAGGCAAGGGCAAATACAAAATGATTAACCTAGAGGGAGACAGGTACATCACACAGGGTATGTGGAACACAGTGCAAAACTTCTGCATGGAAGTTGTGTAGGTACCCAAGTCAGGCAGAAATTAACCCACAGTCTGAGCGAGACTGGACTCTCATAGAAGTTGATGTAAAATAAAGATACCAGAATTGTGGCTAGAGGTGTATTGGAAGAAGGCCAACCTCAAGATAAACATACAATGCCCAGGTCTACATGCCTCTTTAACAAATAAACAATACCTTGAGATTATATTGCAATTAGTACCATCTGGACCATTAAGTCCAGATATGTATTAGACTCCCTAGTGGGTGACCAGAACACTGCGACCCATTCCTTCCCCTAAATGTTCCTGTTTTACTTTTCCTTTTTTTTTTTTTTTGTTTTTTTGTACCAGGAATTAAACTCAGGACCTCACTCAGGCGCTGGCTGAGCTTTATCCCCAGTCCTGTTTCTGTTTTAGAAGTCTAGAAGTCATGGTTAAGCCAAGATTAAGGAGGTCAGCTTTATACCCTTGCTATATGCCCTGTTTCCCTATTGAATCGATCATAGCTAAGTGACTATACTTGTTATTTTGTTGGTTGTTGTACCCACATTGTGGCTTTGTGGTGTGAATTACCCCTGACAAAGGTCTTCAGTGGCTACTCACTTGGGACCCCTACTGTCTCTCAGGAGCGCTCAGTAAACTTTTCCTACTCTTAGTCTCGGAATTCATTCTTTGATTTCTGGGGACACAAACTCAGCACAACTGACATCTAGCAAGTTGGGAGTTATATTTTTCCTTTATCAAAATGGGTGTGTATGCCCATGGAGGAGTTTTATTTTGGCTTCTTCTGGAAGCCCAAAGTCAGAGTCCAAGTGCCAGTTAGAGATGAGGTAGAAAAACACAAGTAGGAGAATAGAGACTCAAGCGAGGGCACAAAAAGAAAGCGATAAAACATTAGTTTTCAAGAAAGTCACCAGTGTGGATTAACTGTAGCTCAGTCTTGTTGGGGGACTCAGGGGAGCAGTGCAGAACACTGGCTTTAGAGTTTTCCCACTCAGGAAGTGAAGGAGCTGGGAGATTTACACACCAAATCCCAGGTGGAAACTAGAAAATGCACCATTATACTTGTCATAAGGCTCCAATAGCATCTGGCTAAAACAGAGAAACATTAATGCTTAGAGTGTGTCAAACCCATTTGATCCAATAATCATGCATTCACATATGTAGAATCTCAG
Organism: Dasyprocta punctata; assembly: GCA_004363535.1. Classification (NCBI taxonomy): domain Eukaryota; kingdom Metazoa; phylum Chordata; class Mammalia; order Rodentia; family Dasyproctidae; genus Dasyprocta; species Dasyprocta punctata. The sequence goes on from RJWM01006652.1 coordinate 60,606, forward strand.
GTATTTGTTTTTCCTGTTCCTTATAGTGCTCTCTACCTGGGACATACACTTATCATCCTCTAATTCTTACATGTGAGCTGGTTGCACAATGAGCTAATGTTAATTTGTCTTTTCACTCTAGTGTCTACTAGAAATGTGTTTATTTCTTCAAATGGCAGATTATTCCATATATGACAAACAAAAATTTAAATAGGATTTCTATGCTGAGGACTAAAAACACACTCACTAAGCTATCAGGGATGGGTTCTCCTTTCTGAATGAGCTGTTACTTACAAATGTCCCCCGAGTGCCCGTCATAGACACCTCCCCTCATCCATGTTCTCACACTCCTTGATGTTGTGCATACTTCAATGATTTAGCTAACGGTTAGAAGGCCAGATCATCCGGAATCTTATCACCTGCAGTTTTTATGCACTGCTCAGTAATGAAAATAGGAGTTTGAACTCCCCCACACCGGGAACCTTCAAGAAGCTATGGAATGTGGTCATTGGTATTTCTGGTATCTTTTAAATGTCAAAAGAGCAGAATTTCTCTTGTCAGTTGTCTCGGAGGCTAACAATTAAAGCCATCTGCTCTTCATTTCACTCCCCAAGGGCATCTTCCATTTTTCACCAGCTTCCTGTTGTTGACAGCACAGTTCCTCCCAGTTTCTCTCTAACACTATGGGTCACCACCAGGCTCAAGACCATGAAGTGAATTGCTAGTTTGGCTTCTAACCCCAGGATGCCCTTTGCGCCAGAAGCTCTAGCCTTCAGTGCCTGGGACCCTGAACAGATAGGCAACAGGAAGAACATTAGCTCCTCCCCAGTGGACACTGATGAGTGCTGTGCACACACCCCAGAACCACCATCATGCAGACCTCGCCTTATTTGGGACTTAAAAAAAAAAAGAGGAAAATAGTAAAGGAAGAAGTGGGAGAGAAAAACAGAAGAAAGAAAGGAAGGGAGAAAAAAAGCATAGGAAGATTGATGAGAGGACGGGAAGGAGAGACAGAAAAAAGGGAAGAAGGGGAAAAGAAAGAAAAAGGGAAAAGAAAGGAAGAAAATACATGCACTTTTTAAAAATTCAGTCTCTTTATTAACTCTAATAGTATAAAAGTATCTACATGTCTTTATTATAGTGTTTCTCTTAGAAGGGTGATGGCAAACAGAAAAGATCAGAAAGTGTATAGAGCAAGTTTATAGATTCCAGTGTCCTTTCAAGAAACCATGAAAGTTTAGACCAATGTATGTAAGGGCTGTTTTTTCTTATTACTGTGATTACATTTCTGGGGGTAGATTTTTTTCTATCTGATATTCAAGGCTATTACATGTGACACATTTATAAAACATGCAATTTCATAATGCAAAATTTTAATGAATTTACTTATTAACCCAGTCTCCCCCCAAAAAACAAGTTTCTAGAAACCTTACAGGAATATTGATAACTTACAGAGAAAAAATTAGTCAATATTTCAAATAGTGATTTTATGTACCTAGTCAGATTTGTTAATAGGACTTTCAGTTTTATTTGCACTTTTTCTAACTAAAGCTAATGAATACATAACTGCTAATGAATATTTCTCTATTTTTTGTACTTTCCATAATCAAACAAATTACTTCAGGGCCCAGCACATGAAGTATTTGCCTATAATAGAGATAATTTGGTTTAATTTGGAAAAGCAAATTTGTCACTAGGGAGGTACACTAACTGAAATCAGTAAGGTGCTATGTACCCAGTAAATCACTGCACCCACTTTCCAAGGAACACCTCATAAGTATCACTCTAGTTAGCTTGTGTGGCTTATCAAGAATAGAGTCACAGAAGACAACCTTCTTGTAATCATCTCTAGATATTTAGGAGCTCATAAAGTACAAAGTGCCACCACTGTGTGTGAGATTTAAGTTAAAATGAAATCTCATCTACTTTTCACATTTCTGGAAAACACAGAGCATCCAAAATCACAAAATGTCACTGAGGCTTCCAAGCAGCTTCTGTGTACAGAGCATGTGAGGTAAATAGAGGCTGAGGCAATGTTTTCCCATCATAGTCTACCAGCTTTTTCTTTGAATCTTCACTTTCACAAGCTAGATCAAAGTGATTAAAATTTGTTTTCTAGATCTTTCAGTTTAATAAAAAGATTTTAATATGTGTCTAAGGGCACACTTTTGAATAAACTGTGTCTTTTAGGAATCCAATTTCAATAATTGCCTCCAAATCAAACCTGCATGGCCTTTTATGTTGATAAAAATGTTACTGCCACCTGTCTTTCTGAAGAAATGACAAAATAGCATGGCTGCTTCCCCAAGGTGAGTCAAAAATGTAAGAGAGATTAATGGATCATGAAAGTACCCCCCCCCAAAAAAAAGAAGAAAAAAAGAGGAAGAAAAGAGAAGAACTGGAAGAGAAATAGGGAGTAGTGAGGAAGATGGAGCGGGATGGGGACAGGAGGGGTAAGGTGAGGTGAGGCATAGAAAACTTGTGGGTGACGGCAGTGGGTGACATAAAATGAGAGTGGTGTTGTAGTCAGGGTCTACAAGGAAAACAACTTAGTAAAGGAAACGTAATTTACAGAATTATTTTATTATAGTTACCCAAAGAGTCAAACATGAAAAGTGCAGAAAATCTGTCCACACACTAAAGACCCCAAAAAATCCAGCTGAGGGCCCGGATCCCATGGCAACGTCCTGCATGAGTCTATGACAACAATTCATGCAAGCTTGTTTCATGGATCTGCGCTGGGAAGGCCCAAAGGTCAGTGGTAGAAGCCAGAAAGTCGGTGCCAGCGGGAAGAAGGGTCTGGGCTGGCAGGCTGAGGATTCTGCACTGGAGCCAGGAAGCAATGCTCAAAGTAAGGACCAAGCGCCCCCAAAAAGTACCACAGTCATCTTCAGTGACAACAGTCAAGTTCATATCAAGAAGCCAGCGTGACAAGCTTTGCCTGGATATTGAACAGCACATCATTTTCCTCCAGAGTCAGGAAGCGATGCTCAAAGTAAGAACCAGAGCCAGGAAGTGACACTCAAAGTAAGGACCAGAGCTCCCCCAAAGTAAACTGCAGCCATTCTCAGCGACAACAAGGTCCTGATCTCCTCCGATGATGAGAACAGTCAAATTCATATCAGGAAAGAAGCTCAATAAGCTCCTCCAGGAGAACAAACAGCAAAAGGAAAACCAACAACACCCAGGAGAGCCAACAACACCTCTTTCTCTCCAGTTCTTTTTATGTTGGCAACATTCCTCAGGTGGGCCATCCACACTAAGTACCATGCTGATTCAGTTCAGCTGGTATTACAAGTTGACCACCAGTTGTCAGCCCACCACAGTGGGCATTTGCATGAAGAAAAAAATGCACATGAAAGTGGCCATGTCCAGAGCAAGATAGCTGGCCTTGAAAGTAATTATCTTATCCTATCTACCAAACAGCCAATAAAAGTAAAAAAATAAAAATGTTACTGTTCAAAAAGAGAGACTGAGGCTATGTGTTTATTGACTTCACCCTCAATATACAATATAAATTGAAAAATAGTAATAAAATAATATTAGTGTTGGAAACAGGAAGGACTCATTGAAATTTATGAAAGATGTGAAGCAAATATGATGAAATTAACAAAAACAAACAGAAAAGCAACTAGACCTTGTGATCAGCAGAAGCTTCTAAAGAAAACTATAATAAGTTTTTTATTCAAGTTCTATTAAGAAAATTCAAGTGCAAACACTCAGGCTGGAATGGGCATAGGCCATGATGCTATTGGCTCCATGGGGCAAATGCCCCTGTAAGAGGAAGATTTCCAAGTAGAAGGAGATGGTCACCATGGAGAATCACGGCGTGAGGCCAAAGGGAAAAGCAGAAACATTCCAGTGTTGGGTTCTATAATGGATCCCAAAATGAAAATGAAAATAAAACACAAGGAAAGTGACTCACCAGAGCAGTAAAATTCTTAAATCTCATTTGTCAGATAGGCTTCCTCCTACTTCTCAATTGAAGGGATCACTGTGTTGTCATGCTGTTGCTTGCACTACAACACAAAGTCAGGCTCACCTGTTTACAAATCCCTACCTCCACTCTGTGGCAAGGGAAATCTGTATGGGGCTCGGGCATCCAGAACAGGAGGCCTGTGCAGGAGCTTGCCATGATTGAAGTCAAGGCATCAGTTACTCGATCAGGCAAACAATCAGTTAATCCAGGTCTTTATAATGCTACAAGACACACTACATCTGAAAGATGAACATTGGTCTTTATGCTTTGAGCAACATGATAATAATGTGTAAGACTGGCTACCATTATGGATAAAACATTACTAATGAGGGTTGAATGATAGTAAAATGCAATAATTGCTACTTAGAACAGAGCCTTAGCAAGTGAAGATGAAAAAGACTTGCCAAATCCATTTCTTAACTTTCAATAAGTATTTAGCAAGAATTAGCACAAAATATTAATCATACTTAGGGAGAAAATACTATACATATTTTATTGTGTCAGTCTGTTTTTGAAGATTAAAGTGGGACATATATTGTGTTTCTGAATCAGAAAGTTTTATATTGTTAAAGTGTCATTTCTGTTCTAACAGATTTGTGAATGTTCGTATATTTCCAATAAAAGCTCCAGGAAATGAGGATGAGGTGCAGTACATTGGGAGAAATTATGTCAAGGGCATTTCTAATGGGGAAATCATGATATCTTAAGTGATCTCCAGAAAACTTGCCAAGAAATATTAATCTGGGTTCTTACCTATCTCATATTAGAGGCATGAAGAAAGTGTTTTAAAAAGAAATCAACCATTGTGATGTGGGTATGTAACTGGAGCTACTGGAGAGAGCGAAGCAGGATAGCAAGTTCATGGCAATCCTGACTACATAGAGAACAAAAGGTAAAGAAAAAATAAGGAAAGAAAGAAAAGAAAAGCAAGAGAAAAGAAAAGAAGATGAAGGAGAAGGAAGGGAAGAAGAGAAGAAATAAGAAAAAAAAAAAAACAGGAGATCAACTAGTCGAAAGGAATAAATTTTCTCTAACCACTCCAGTGAAAAATCTTACTCTTACTCTGTATGTAGAAAAGTTGTTCCAGAAGAATGTTCTATGTGACAATTCCTATTTTTTATTGTCGCACTCATGAACATAATTAAATCATCAGAAGAACTTCGTTTATGGAAATCTTATTTTTTAGAATTTATTTTCTCTCAGCTTAATGAACCTACAGAAAACAATAATTCCTTAAGAGGATTTCACAAAAGATTATTTCTCTTCACACTTTCTTTTCTGAATTTGCTAGAAGAGAAAATAGATAAAATTCTTGAAGACCTAGGCTTAAGCAACAACTTTCTGAACAGAACCTCTTTTGTACAAGAAATAACACCAAAAATCAATAAAGGGGATTATATAAAACTAAAAGTTTTCTGCACAGCAATTAATCTTTTACTGACTTATAAGTCATATAAATCTGTTTCCAAATACAATAAATGCTAACTGAAATTTTAATAATTTTATTGAAGGATCTAGACCAGGGGCCTGCAAATGGGTTTGTTTTCTCACTTTACCTTCAAATATTCCTGCCTGGATTTTTGTTTAATACTCCTGGACATTATTTTAAATTAACACTGTAGCTCAGTCAGTTTCCCATATCAGCAGAGTCTCATTTTAGTATATTAAAAATTCCAGACTGATATAAATCAAAACATCTGTTATCTTGCAGATTGTGGGCCTGCTGAGTGCACAAGTCTAGGAAAAACGAGGGGGAAATGTATTGTTGGTGTATCTGGCCTCTGGTAGGCTGTGTAATGAGCTATTATAGGAAAAAGATGCACTCAAATGAGTTGTTCAGTTTGCAAATGATGGTGTTGGTGGGAAAGAGCTTGAGGCATTATAATCTGGAAAGACTAGCTGCTTCTAAACTCAGCAGATGGAAAGAGACATTCATATGCAGCTGTACCAAAGAACTGTGCTACGCCAAAGAGGCTTCAGTCTCTCATCTCTAATAAACAGAAAAGATGGGATCCTGGGGAAGACTAGAAGACCAAAAGCCAACCTAGAAGAGAGCTCTGAAAAATAGTCATTACCTAAAGAAATCTTGATGCTAGTAATAAAATTACCTACCTTAAGCAACTTGCAAGCCTCAAAGCAGAAAATGAATAAATAAAAATAACAATAGAAAATGAGAAAACTCAGAAACGAGATGCAACCTAAAACACTCAGTTCACCCAAAGCAAGCCTAGAGGGCACTGAGGTGGAAGAAATCAAAAGCTTCTCACCTGAATTTTATGAAATGGTAGCAGCAGAAGTAACAAAGCAGATGAATAAATCCCTAGATGAAAATAAATCTGAAATAATCACACAGGTAGATAAAGAGATGATGAGCATAATGAAGGAAATGATCAGTGAATCTGAGTAGATACAAATTAAAACAGATACAGGATCTTAGGGAAACCATGAATGCCCAGCACAGGAAAGAGCTAGATAAACAGATACAAACAGATATCCAGGAGATTAAAAATTCTATTGAAAGCAAATACAGAAAAAACAACCTATGTGAGACAGAATATCAGATCTAAAAGACAGGCTTGTGGGGGGTGATCATCAAGAGAAAGACTTCTTAAAAATAGAAGGGACCAAGAGAAATCAATTCAACAGCTGGTAGATGATGCAAAGAAGATAATATAAGATCATTTGGAATCAATGACAAAATAGAACCCCAATTAGCCATGATCAGAAAAATGCCACACCAAGGCACATAATAGTTAAGATTCTAGAAATTTAACATAAGAACAAAGCTTCAAAAACTGTTAAAAGAAACAAATCACCTATAAAGGAAAACTCATCAGAATCACAGCAGATTGCTCAACACAAACTATTAAGTCAAGGAGCACTTGAAGTGAAATATTTCAAGCCCTAGAAGAAAACAACCTCCAACCCAGATAGTTGCACTCTGCAAAATTGTCTTTAAAAGCTGATGGACGAAAGGAAGCAGACAAACAAAAAATACAAAATACTTTCCAATGGAATAAAATGATACAAGGAAAAGACGAGATTAAGGATATGGCCTCAACCTCTATTTTGTTTCCATGTAAAATGAAGTGGCTCCTCCTCAATTGAAAAGAGATACTTGGAGGCAAAAATCAGAGATTATCAAATAGTTTATCTTTTAAGTCATAGGTGATTAAGAGGGATCATCTCTCAAGTCAATAAAAGAGTTGTTTACTACTTAGTACAATGATTAATTTTATATGCCATCCTGTCTGAGCCATTGTATCCAGATATTTGGTAATACTTCTAAGTATTTCTGTGCTTATTTTTTGAATTATATTTGCATTTAAATTTGTGGACTTTGAATAATGCAGATCGTCCCCTTTAATGTGAGTGGGCCTCATCTAATCCACTGAAGGTCTTAGGAAAAAAAAAAAAACTGATCTTCCCAAGAAAGAAGAAGGCATGTAAATTATATCATCAGACAGCCTTTGAATCTGAACTGAAACTTTCCCTTAGTCCCCATCCTGCTGACCTTCACTGAAATTGTACAAGTCCCACAAGCTCACAATCACATGAGCCTATTCATTAAAATAAGCTCCCCCACCATGCTTTCTCTAATTTACCTAGGTGGTATCAAATAAAAACAAAGCTTCATTTATATATATTTAAAATTTCAGGCTGATATGAATCAAAACATCTCTTATTTTGTAGATCCATGCCGGCTGAGCAAATAGTCCTCATTATGAACATCCTCTTGAATTTAGTTAGTTGAATAGGAATGGGATTTGAAGATACTGCTCTTCTAAGTTTGGGAAGAAGACTGAAATAAGTATTTGTTTGCTCATCTTATGGGTGAACTGTTGCAGATACTGACTGAATGATTCCACTTTTCTCCTTGGTACACAGGAAGACATTTCTGAGACTTACATCCAAATAGATCAGGGTTGAAATCTAATCAATAGGATGTGAGCAGAAATAATAATAAACTGGTTACAAAACTCCATACATGGTCTTATGCATCTCTACAGAAAAATTTTGGACCACTTATTTAAGACAGCAGCATCATCAAAAGAGGGGAGCTGGATTTCACAGCCACCATCTAAAAAATAATGGCAAAGCAGAGTGTCTTGAATGAGAGATGACCTAAGGGAAATATGAAGTTTCTTTATGTGAAGCCACTGAATTTATCTTGACTCATTGTACTAATGTTGAAAACAGTAATTGAATGATGCTGCTACTAATGGGAAACTAAAATATGCAAATGACTCAGTTCAATTGGGATGAAATGAAGTGGGGTCCTTGAACATGGAAGACAATTCTTGAGTTACTTTAGTATGATTCCTATGTAATCATATGTCTAGTAAGTGTTTACAAAGCTCTGTATTTTCTTGATGAGCAAGAATTATCAGAGTTCAATTGGCTAAGAGTCTTGGCTTACAAGGAAAATTGTTCTGGAATAATATAATAGTAAAACAGTTGTTAAAATAACCATGTAGATTTCATTGTATTTTCTACAATGTATATACCAAATCAGATATTAGACTTGAGAGAAAAAAGAATAGTGAAGTATTTTGCTTCTCTAACTTCCAGCAACTTCTAGCATTATTTTCCATTAAAGTACCCCATCCTATTATAGTACCCCGTTTTTTCTTTCTAGCTACTTACTCTGTAATAATTTAGATTTCTAGAGTGCTTGCTGTCTTTTCCTCTTTTCCTGCAAGAGAGTCATAATATATTGGGAGCCATTGAAGCTGGAAAATGACTCACATGTGAACTTACCAAAGTAACAAAGAGTACCTGGGTCTACCACGTGAAAAGGTTCCTACAGCCCAGAAAAACACAAGGCTCCTAAACAATCCAGGACTGGGTTGCTAGGCAGAGGGGCTGAAACTGACGTCATCCTTCCTAGTATATAAATAAACACCCAGCATTGGTTGAGCAGTTCCTTTCCTCCCCTCAGGAGGATAAGGGCTCCACCTGACTCCAGCTTTGTCTCTCTTTATTTTTCTCATCCTTTCGCAATCCTTCACCCCAAGAACCTCAGGAGCTGCGTGGGTTGCAGCAATAATACAAAAACTATCTTCTTGTTGGTTAATAATGTATTCTCACTCTGTAGTACATATCAAATACATAAACCATGTGCAGAACATAATTATTAATAAGTGAGTAAGTAAAATAATTATTGATCAAATGAATATGCTACTTCCTGTGGTCTTCATAAGGGATTTTAAGTGTCAGATGAACTTTGGCCTGAAACTAATCTATATAAAATCAGAGAGAGCCTCCTCACGTATGTGTGTGTACTTATATAGAACTTTTCTAACTATGGTCAAAGAGGCAAATTCACCATATTACCAAAACCTTTCCCCACTGTGTTCAAGCTAATTTAATGATTCAAAATGGAAAGATCCAAGGGCTCAGATTCAGGTCAGTGATAGAGCACTGCCTCGCATATGCAAGGCGTGGGTTTGATGACTGGCACCCAGCACACAAGAAGGAAAGAAGAGAGGAAGTGGTGGAGAGGGAGAGAGAGAGGGAGTAAAGAAAGTCTAGTTATCATTGCACGTTGTAAAACACTTGAGTTTGCATATCTCCAGTAATTGGAATGAAGGCCCTAAAGACAGAACATTCCAAGTCCTATCTGGGAACTTAGAACACTTGAGCAAGGCCCAAGGTGACACAGAGGATTTGATCAGTTACTGCTTGCTTTCACACTGCCATTTCTCTTTGCCTTGTTTGCAAACTTTTTTTTTATTCTCACAAAATATATTTCACTCAGCAAACTTTCTTCTTGCTATTTTTCTGTGGTGGAAGCTCTTTTTCAATGTAGGATTTTAGAAATACAAGAAACGAAGAGAATGGGGGCCAGAAGTAGAGGAGAAAACAAGGAAAATCAATCAATCATCTTCCCTTTACAGCTGAGATTTGATTCTCATTAGTCATCTTTTTTTTAATTTCTTTTAATGCCTAGAAACAGATCAGCAGTTATTTTATGAATGATCTAATTCATGTTTCTTTCAAGAAGAATAAAATCTGAACAATACAAGAAAAATAACCTAGCCTTATTCTGTCTCCAAATTTTATAAGAAAATTATCTCATTATTACCTTAAATGTTATTATTTTCTTTCCCTCCTTCCTTCCCTCCCTTCCTGTCCCCCTCCTCCCTCCCTCCTCCTTGTCCCTCTCTCACCACTTCTCTAATATTTCTCCTCCTCCTTCTCCTTTCTCACATTGTTTCACTTCTCTTTCTCCATTTAAATTGGTCTTCTCAGGCTGCCAGAACAAAACACAAAGTATCACATAGTGGGTGGCTTACATAAAAGAGATTTGTTTTTCATTTTCTCACAGTTCCAAAGGCTAGAAGTTCACAGTTAAGGTTCTGATGGGCTGTGTATTTCCCCTGTCTGTCTGTCTGTCTGTCTGTCTGTCTCTCTCTTGTCTCTTCCTCTAATAAAGAAGTCAGTCCTATTAAGTTAGCAATGCACCTCTATCTCCCCATTTAACCTTAATTACCTCTGAAGTCTCCAGATGGTCACACTGGGAGGCGGGTTTCATCCTGTTAGCTTGGAGAGACAGTTCAGTCCTTAACATCACTGTAATCAGACATATCTGTGCTTAACTATGTGACTTCACACAAGTTAATTCTCTCATCTTTAGTTTTCTATTCTCTAAAGAAGTTATACCAAAACTGAAATGTGAGGCAATTTTATGAAAATTAAATGAAATAAATTATAGTACCCAAAAATGTAGCCTAGAATATACAGGATACACTAATGATTTTTTTCCATTAATTTGTGACAAAATTATGATTTCTTTCAACCTTTTCTAGTCTACCTAAGTTTATTTCCTTTTTTTTTTTTTTCCAAAATGGATGCCTGGGTGGTATTTCCATGTGTTCACTCACTGTTTCAGCTTCGCCTATTGGTTTCTCATTGTGTGCCAGATGTTGGGCAAGGAGCAGGCTCTGCTGGTACTCCCAACAGCCTCTGCCCTCACACAGGTGATAGTCCAACTGGCAGTCTGATATTCAGTCAGCAAACATACCAATCCCAAACCATCACGAGTCAACTGAGCAGCAAGTTTTTCATAGGTCAGTTTCTTGTGGCTGGAAGGACATTATTATGGTGGGGCAGGGGACAGAGAAAGTTGTGGGAGATCAGAAGTGAACTGAGGCCTAATTGGCCTCTCTGTTTGCACCAAGGAGAAAGGCAACATTCAGGGTGATGATACACTGCAGGTTCTAGAGAAAAGTTTATACAGCTGAGATTAAGTTGATTACCTGAGCATGCACTCACAGATAACATGAGGCAGGCGAATCTTGTGTTACTTTAATTGCTTGTTCCCATGTTTGAGTGAATAAAAACAGGATGAGCCAGAGGCGTGAGGCTCTTCTACCTACTGGAGAGGAGCTTCCTTGCACCCTGAATATTAAACTGACTTGGTGTCCTTTGTCATTCATCCACATTCACCTTCAGGGAAGAGGAACAAACTAGTGGCAGGGCTAGGTCCCTGCACGTGGCACAGTGGGTGGGGAAAGCCTGGAGGAGTGGGCAGGGACCTGAGACCACCAGCATAGCCCAGTTGGTTTTCTAGAGAAAAATCTCACTTTTCGTGGTCCCTAGAATTTCCTAATGCCTTTACAGTTCAACCACTTTCTAAAAATGTAAAACCGTAATTTATTGTTGAAATATGTCAAGTATAGGTTAAAATACATAAACTAAAACATATTAAAGTCCAGGATCTTTTTAACCTATAAATCAAAACTAAAGCAACAGAACCTTTTTGCTGGACACTGGTTACTTACAGAGAAATCATGCTTTCAAAGAGATTGTTACTCAATGATTTACATTAAAAAAAAAAACACTAATCAGAAAATAAGTGAGGTGTACCTCACTTTATTCATGTTTTGCTCTACTACCCTTTACACATAGTGTGTTTTCTACAAAACGAAATTTTATGGCAACTCTGCAGTGAGGAAAGCTATTGGTGTCAATTTAACAATTAGCTCATATGCTTCTTAGCACTTTGTAGCAATAAAGTATTTTTCAATTAAAGTATAAACATTGGTTTTTAGACATAATGCAGTTGCACACTTGACAGACATAGTATGGTGCAAACAAAACTTTTGTAGGTACTAGAAACAGAAGATTCATGAGACTCGTTGTATTGCGGTATTTTCTTTCTTACAACAACCTAGAGCTAAACCCACTAAATCTCTGAGGTATGCCTATACTTGTTGAAAGAATCTTATTAAATGAGAGCAAAGACCACAGTAACCTAACAATGCAATGATATAATGACCAAGAGTACAAGTGTTTAAATCACACAGTTAATTTTAATTTCTAAAATTTTGTGTTCATTACAGAAGTTTTTCTCTGGAAGTGATCATATGATAGTCATTTACTAAGAATATTTTCTAACACATATGCAAATATTCTTTGTACAGTTATATACTACCTAATTAATGGACTAGTAGATGGCCTAACCCAAAGGAAGCCCAAAGTAAAGATAGCAGGATGCTAAGAGAGAGAAAGGGAAGGACAAAGGAAAAAATCACTTAAAAAGATGTAATTCTAATGGCCCCTTCAGTTTGTAAGTCTATTTCAACTGCTTGGTTATTTCTATGGTAAACATTGGTTTTTAGACATAATGCATTTGCACACTTGACAAACATAGTATGCTGATAAAGAGAGAGGAAACCATAAAAATATATAATTTTACAAATGATGTTTTTCTGTTTTTTTCACTCAGCTTTAAATCTGTGTAATAAAATCTTGGATAGTTTGAGGAGATAAAGTGTTGTCAATTATTTAGTGTAGGTCTTCTCAGTTTATATCTGAATACACTGAATTGCAGAGACATGTATTACCCCATGTTAGAAAATTTAGACTTTTATATGCAAGAAAAAGTTTTAAGTATGGGGGTTGTGTATCTCAGAAGAATGTTTCTAAGTTCAAAGAATACTCCTAGTATTTGAAGTTTGCTCATTCCAATTATTTCCAGACCAATACTTCTATTACAGTCACAATTTTTGTGTGTTTTTTTTTTTTTTTTTTTGTACTAGGGATCAAACTCACAAACTTGCACCTGCCAGGCAGGCACTTATGCCACTGAGCTAAATCCCCGGCAATCACAGAAGTTTTAAAATTACAGATAGGACAGGATTTATATTATCAGATCTTTGTAGTCTATTCTTTGATTTACTAGATTATTACAAAAAGATCTGTATTTTCTTACTAGTCTAAACTGAAAAACCAAAACATTTATAACCATAAAATTTTAAATATTGCGAACCATTTTATCCCTGTTCTTTTCACACAGTTCTTTTTGGTGAATACTTGTACTTTATTTTTGCAAATGATTTTAATAGCATTCAATTTCAAGGTAATAATTTCAACCAAAATCCTAAATTAGAACTATTACTATTGTTTGTATTTTTTATTTTAAACATCATTGATATTCTTGATGGGTTTCTCAATGTCTGAATAGGTCTGATGTATGGATGTGGGCATTCAGTACTACCTTCCTTAATTAATAATTTTTATAGATTGTTCATTAATGTTTAGTAATAAACAAGTAATGTTCCACTTCATAGCAATATTTATTCAGTTAACAATAATATAGAAAAGCATTAAATATCCTCTCTGTAAAACTGCTTAATCAAACTATTTGAAATATTTAATTAAAACCTTAAATGTAGCATATCTATTCTTGTAAATGCTTTAAATATCATGAGAAAAATATCACAAAAATACGGTTAGATTGTTTCAAACATACTACTGTTACAGATTTAAACTTTTCTGTATTATTTTACTTCCTCATATTAACTTATGCTTTTTGTAATTTCCTGGAGTTGTCTTTCTAAGAAAGTAATAATTCTACTACTTTCAATAGAAAAGAATGAAAAGTAACACTATGTCTGATTGGCTGAGTGCAGAATCAGCTGCCAAACAATTGATTCTTTGCTAACGGCGCAACTTGACTGCAGTCTGCAGAGTCACATCTAAATCTTAGTTCTTCAGTAGCACATTTGTTTTCAGTCCTAGAGTTCAAACTCAGGGTCTGGCCCAGGCGAGCAAATGCTCTACTACTAAACTCCACCCCAGGCTCCGGGGTATCATTTTTAATAAGCAAGAATCTACTGATACCTCATGGGACTTCTAAGCCAACGCCTTTCACATAAATTTTCATTCTACGAAATATGAGGCTTTCATAGTAACGTTAGTATTTCTAGGGCTGGCATCGACTCACACGTTGTTTTGGCCATCCTGGCCAGGTCTACTGCTATTATCACACATTTACCCTTGGTTTCTCAGTACCTCGCCACCATTCTTCACATTAACTATGTTAGATGTAGAGTTTTTGTAGATACTATTTATCATATTAACCTAATGTTGGATTGCCAGATTTTTTTACTGACTATTGAATTATATTAAAAATTCTTAGTCATATGTAGAGATGACTACATGGCTTTCTAAAAATTCTCTTAATTATGTGCTGCATTGCTTATTTCGAAATGTTGCATCAATCTTGTATCCCCTGGATGAAACCAGGGCGGTGCTGGGGTCACCTTGGACTGACTCATGAGAACTGCCTGCTAAATTTCCAATAATACCACTAGCCAGTTTTTAAACAGAAGCATTATTTAAATATATAAATTTACAATCAAACCTATTAAAACAAAAGAACTAAACATTCAGAATTCATTATTTCATTGCACTTTGCTGTTACTCGTGTCCTTGAGTATATTACACATGCTCTATACGTTTTTTATCTATCAGATAGAAATACTAAACAATGCGTGCTACTTCTTCTGTATTCTGGTTCAGTGATGTCTTGTTGATAGTTTAAAGTCTCATGCAAGGATAATTTGCACTGTAGAAATAGACAAAAACTGCAGGATTTAGCTCAGGGGCTTAAGCACCTGCCTGGCAGGTATGAGGTTGTGAGTTCAATCCCTGGTACCAAAATAAGTAAATAAATAAAACAACTCTGTATATCAAGGCTTGATTTATTTTTTTACTTGTGTACATTTAAGGAAGTGAAAAAAAAGTTACCAATGCACTTTAAATTATAAATGTGCTTTGGTCATTGTTATTACACTGTAAATAATACATAATCTTACTGTATATGAGATCTATTAACTAATTCAGCACAGAATTCAATTATGTTGCTGATTAATGATTAAAGTCCTGCTATACATTTTCATTTTTCCTTTAATTTTTTCACCAACATAAACCAAAATATCAATCAACACATATTGAAATTGCATTCATTCTTCATAGCTTGCCTATGAATAGGTTGAACAAAAGTTAAAAGAAATCAATGAAATTCAATTACCAATGCAAAATTTACCAAAAAAAAATCTACATCTTTTTATGATTTTTTAGGTGATTTAGTAAATACTTTTTGTATCAGCAAATTTGCAATGAACTGGTGCATATATGTATATGCATACACCCTTTTTAATTTGCATAACCAGTTGTTAAATATTTACCAGCACATCAATGAATAAAATTCATTTCATCATAATATACTACTGTTCTTTTATATATAACTGGACTAAACTTATTAATATTTTATTGAAACTTTTTTTGATCTACATTCATTAGAAATATTGGTGTGCTTTCTCCCTTATTTTATTTTTTATCCCTTATTTTAATCTTTTTTCTATCAAGGTTATATTGACCTCGAAAATGAATTAGAAATAATCCTCTCTTTTCTTTTCCCTCAAGAAGTTTTAGTATGATTGCATTTATATCTTCTTCAAATACACATTGGAATGAACCTGTCAAAGTATTTGTTCCTGGAGTTTGTATTGTGGGAAAGTTTTTAATTATGGATACCATTTCTATGATAATTATATTCTTACTTTGATTTTCTATTTCTTCTTGGGTCAGTTTTGCTAAACATTTGTCAAAGAAATTGTCAATTTAATGCACATTTCCAAACAATAACCATTACTTGTTCATAATATACTCATATTGTCTTTTCACTTTTTTGATAACTTGGAGTAAGGTTATCTATTTTGTTTGTTTTATTAATAACATTTGGAAGTATTTTACTTACTTTCTTGGTTAATTTCACCTTATGATTTATTGTTTGAATCTTTAAAAAAACACAAATGATTGACTTTGTTGTGTTTTATTTTATTGATTTCTACTTTATTTTTATTGATATCATCTATCTACATTCCTTTGCTTTATATGAATTTCCTTGATGACAAAACTTAGCTCATTACACCTTTTCTTTTTTTTTTTTTTTTTTTTTTTTTGGTACCAGGGATCAAACTCACGACCTCACGCTTGCCAAACAGGCTCTTTTGCCACTGATCTAAATCCCCAGCCCCCACCTTTTGTTTAATAGAAGTATTTGAAGCTATACTTGCCTCTAATTATTGTTTTAACTATCATCATGAATGCATTTTTATGATTGCACAATTCAAAATTATTTTCAGTTTCCATTTTGTAATCTTCTTTGGTCCATCAGTTATTTATAAATGTTATTTATAAGTGTTATTTAATCCAAGCATATTCTTAAGAGTCTTTCATTTTTCCCACATAGCATGTCATTAGTTTATTTCTTTCTAGATACAATATCACCATACAAAAGAAATAAGCTATTTACTAGCTTTTGCAATTTTATTAAGTATTGTATATTTATAATTTTTTAGAAATTCAGTGAAATTTTAAAATATTCATTCTTGGTCCACAGATTTCAAATAGCAATTTGAGAAATAAGGATTTCTTGGATGAGAGGAGGCAGAGTACATCTAGAGATGTCATAGATCCTGTTTCAAGTTATTGCACACATTTTCTAAAACAATCCGCTGAATATATTTCTTGCAAAGTTGCATCTCTTTTACTTTTCACATCAACTCTCTGAGTTATCATTTGTTTTCCTTTGGTTTATTAAATAATTAGAAAATAGAAGATTAGAAACCAAGATAAGTGATTTGCCCAAGTGGTAGAGTGATCAAAGCAGTACTTAAACCTTAGTTTCTGTTTAGTTCAGTGTTACATCCATATTAACAATGTTGGGAAAAGGATTACCTGAGATATAGTATATGCAGTAGTGTGTGATGCAAAGTGAGTACAGCATAGAAATCTGCCTTTAGTTTTTACAAATGGTGCACTT
The DNA here is from genome assembly GCA_004363535.1 of Dasyprocta punctata. Classification (NCBI taxonomy): domain Eukaryota; kingdom Metazoa; phylum Chordata; class Mammalia; order Rodentia; family Dasyproctidae; genus Dasyprocta; species Dasyprocta punctata. The sequence continues at coordinate 77,684 of RJWM01006652.1, forward strand.
TTCCCAGATGGTCATGGAGATAAAGATAATTCAGTTTGCTTTATTAAATACTGACAAGCAAAGTTTCCATGTACACGAGTGTAAGAGAAAACATTTTAAGCTTCAGAGGGGTATGAGACAATTCTTCATTTTGTATGACTAAGGTGTATATTTTAATAACAAGTCCCTAACCTATCTGCTAAGTGCCACAGCATTTCACTAGCATGTTCTAACTTACTCGTGTCTAATATTCCTTTTTTATAACACATACTTCATAATACCTTTCCTAATCTGAAATGAACTTCCTAGATTATATAATCTGGCTTCACAAATGATTTCAGTGCAATCTGTATGTGAAGAAGAAACCACCTGTATTGTGAATTTTAGTATGACCACAACTACACTGGAAAATATAATGAAGTAGTAAAATGCTTGTCTCTATGCTCAGGATACTATGAAAGTGACAGAAATGCAAACCAAAGCATATGACAACTTAAACACATAAGGGGCATTGATTCTAGTGATTTTTTTTCTGAAGTGATAATACAGTTTTCTTAAAATTCCAAACAAAACAAAATAAAAGCATCCCACATTTTCATGGCAGTTGCATTTTTTAATAACACAATGTATATTAAAACCGTGCAAAAGTATTTGATATTATTTTAAAATCATGATTAGTTATAGGCTCAGATAATTGTGAGTAGATTTTTCATGTACACAAATACAAGAGAAGACACCCAAAAGTCTTGTGGAATGTGGGGCCGTCTTAAGCTATATAGGACAGCCCTCTGCATTAGAGGACAGGTAGCATGTGATGAATAACTTGTATTGGCTACTAATTGTCTTCATTCTAATCTACAGCCCCAGGTAAAACCTGAGAGGAAAGGATGGTAAGAATGGATCAGTTGTCATAAAACTAATGATCTTCGACAAAGTTGCCTCTTTGGCTACCCAGAGTGACTCATGAACACACCCACCCCTTAGCCAGCAAGGAACCCTGAAGATTATATAATTACTGCGTTTAGCTCTAATTCTGGGATCTCTGTCCAAAAGTGCTTTTTGTGGATGGATGATTTATAAACTAACATGTAAAATATCTGTCTTCAGTATATCCAGTACAAAAGTGTGACCAAAAAACCAAATCACCTTAATAAAGATGCTCCCTAAATTCAATATTGAAGTAAATAGAAGATATACAGAAGTCTATGACCTAAAATAATTACCAAATTTTACTAGGCAGAAAAAGAAAAGACTAAACCCCTGAATATTAGAGGAAACTCTTTAGGCCATGAAGGATCCCTGGTTGCTTTCTCTAAAAAAACTCTTAATGACAGGCAGGCTCTCAATAACCCCTAATTCCTGCCTCTTGCTGGTAATCTGTCCTCCACCATGGATGGAAACTGCAAAGTACTTCTAACTAAGTGGGATGGGCTATCATATTTATATTTACATAACATTCTCTAAAACTCCAGCTTACTGTCAGCTGTGTTCTTTGTGTCCCCTGCAAGTCATCGTGAAGAGGTGGCCATGCAGGATAAACCCACACGTCCAGCCGTCACAGTAGCCTCTAGGGGCAGAGGGCTGACACCAGCAATAAAATGAAGCCTTCAGTGAGAAACCAATTCTGTCAACCACCTGAAGGACGTCAGGAGCAGATGCTCCCCAACTTAAATTTCCAAGGATGATGCGACCCAGGCTACCCCTTGATTGAAGCATTGTGAGCCTCTGAGCAGAGGACCAGGGAAGTCACTTTTGGTCTCACAGTTCGTAGAAGCTGTATGCACATAAATATATGTTGCTGGAAACCTCTAAATTTGTGGTTCTTTCTTACACAGCACAGAAAACAAATCCAGTCCTCTTTACCAGCTACCTCTGAGACCCCATCTCTGCTGTAAGGACGATTCTTTCTTATCTTCTTCTGCATCAGGTAAACCAGGGCTGGGTGTTTTTGCTTCTTAGCACCTCCCTTCTGCAGCTGTAAATTGAGAGCACAGTTACCTCGCACCAGGCCACAAGCTTGAATTTTGTTTTATTGGAGTATTTCTTGTCACGGTCATTCTCTCCAAAGTGCAGTACATTTATTTTTAATTTGCTTCAAGCTGGTTACATGTTTGAATAATCACAGCCAAGAACCTTTTCAGAAATAGATTTAGAGCTTGAAGACTCTAGGCTCCGACTTAATGGACTCTGTATTTTTCTCTGGACGGCTCAGTGAACTGTTTGCTGGTTGGAGGCTTTTTGAAATAATACCTTTGAGTGGGAAGGCAGCACAGTTAATTTCATTTCTTGCAGTAGTTGGCTTGTTGCTGTCTTTTAGTTCCTTAGTTTTACAACCTTTGTGTAGCACTCCAGTGTAGGGTGCAAAAACAGTTGAAGTTTTCAATCTCAAAAGAATTCAAGTAATAGAAACCACAGGTCATTGAGACATCAGGCCCAAGTCAGACAGCAAAATTGTGTTCCCTGGTATTTAAGAGTAATGGGGTTAAATGAGATGAGAATGAGGATGATTCAGTCCACACCAGGGGTGTACGTAAAAGGGAAAAGTCCGTGTGCGGATGCAGCAAGAAGGTGGATGTCTGCAAACCAAAAAAGCCGGAGAGGAACCAAATCTGCCAACACCTTGACCTTGGGATTCCAGCCTCCAGAACTGTGCTGCAAATAATTTTTGCTAAGCCACCTAATCCCTGATATTTTTTAATAAATGAGCAGCTTTGTCATCTATGGAACATTTAACTCATTTTGAATTCATAAGAGATAACTGGTTATTAATGTAAACATCTTGAAAATGGACTCCTTGTTTTGAAGTTTAGATTGCCTGGCTATAATTACTTTTTACTTTGAATAAATGTTTTGACAGTTGGTCATATGCAGATGACCCAGTGGTGTGAAATTGCTGCTTTCAAGGACTTGAATTTGTATTTAATCAAAATAATTAATGTGAATAAAATTAGCCTTTTATTCCAGTTTCTCCTAACTTGCAAGGTCCCGGCCATTTTTGAAAATGGCCATTTTAACTGCTATGATAAGGGGAAGGCTGCGGCCACAGCAAATGCTTTCACTGGTTGCCAGAGGCGATGGGAAACTGTCAAGACTGAGCCAGCTACTGCCCAGCGGGTGGCCTGGCCAAAAATGTGCTGTCTTCCAGACATTCTATTTGCAAAGAGAGCAGCAACCCTATTTTGAAGAAAAAAATCCACACTATCAGAATTAGTCTCCTTTGACACACCTCTGCTCTATGAGTTTTATTTATTTTTATTAAATGACAAAAAAAGGATGTATAGAACATTAGAAAAATATTGGCAAGAAATATAAATGTTATGAATGCTATATTATTTTTAAAAGAACAGTTCACAGTAAAAATGAAACCTGAAAATGACCCTGTGAAAACTGCTTTTCACTCAAAATTCTTTTTCTTTAACTATCTTAACTAATTTTTATATACATAGGTATAAACATATACATAGTTTTTCTTTCAGTTTGTTACATACACAAGTGAAGTAATATGATGGTTTCATATGTGTGACTTATTTACTTCACTGATAAGTATATTCTCAAGGCACATCCATTTAAGTATGAAAGTGTCTAGTTTATCATTCTTCATAGCTGAGTAGTATTCCATTATATAGAAATAGAAAAATCGCATCTTTTTTGTCCATTCCTCAGTCAACAGGCATTTAGGTTGTTTCCAAGATCTGGCTATTATGAACTGTGCAGTCATAAACATAGGGGCACATATCTCACTATGGTATGAGGTTTTTAGTTCTTTTGGAAAGATACCCAGAAGGGGAATAACCAGATCAAATGGAACCTCCAATCCTAGCTTTTTGAGGAGTCTCCACACTGACTTCCACAGTGGTTGCACCAGCCTGCATTCTCACCAACACTGGAGAAGGGCTCCTTTTTCTCCACAGCCCCTCCAACACTTGTTATTGGTTGACTTCTTAATACTAGCCATCTTTTCTGGGGTGAGATGGGATCTCTCAGTATTGTTAAATTTGTATCCTCAAATGACCAGTGATGCTGAACATTTTTTCATATATTTATTTGCTGTTTATATTTCTTCATCTGAGAGGTATGTATTCATCTCAGATGCCCATTTTTGGATTATTTAAATCTAGCAGGACTGATTTTTTTAAGTTCTTCATATGTTCTTAATAGTAATTCTTTATCTGAGGAATAACTGGCAAGCATTTTCTCCCACATTGTGGGTTGTCTCTTCACACTGTTGGTGGTTTCTCTTGCTGTGCAAAAGCTTTTCAATACGATGATTTGTTGATTTCTTGTGATAGTTCCTGTGCAATCTGGCTTTTATTCATAAAGTCTTTGCTTACACCAATATCTTCAAGAGTTTTACCTAGTCTATTTTCCAGCAGATTTAATGTTTCTGTTTTAATGTTGAGATCTTTAACCCATTCAGATTTTAACTTAATACATGGTGAAAGATATGGGTCCAGTTTTCTTCATTGAAGTTTTTCTTTTCACTCTCTGTAGGCTTCCATTCAGACTTCAGACTCTACCTGGGTCCAAGGAACCCACTTCCCTCCTTTTTGTCCTCCTTAAGATGGTATATTCTCACATCTAGACGGTGTCTCTCAAAGAGGCTGTTTTCTCTGCTGCTTACTACTCCGCCATCTTTGAGTTTTATTTGCTTAAGAAATTTATTGTAAAGAGAGAAAGGAATGAAAACAATATTCAGCTAGAATACAGAAATGAGATTTGTATTATCATTTCCTTTCAAGAATCTTAAAAACAGAGTTGAATGGCGAAAGATTATGGGAAGTTTAAAATACCTAATGAACATCGAATGAATACAATGAGACATTTCTCATAAAAGTACAAGTGAGCCAAAGAAATAATTCCTTCACCATATGCAGCTGCATCTACCCTTAGTGCTTCATCTCAGATAGTGCCGTGACAGAAGTTTGTAAATAAATGGCAGTAGTAGTAAATGTTTCTACATTTATTGATATTTAAAACACTTTCTCTGATTAGAATAATGGTTATCACTAGATTTTTATTGCCAACATTTATGGTGAGCTCTTAGAAATAAAGCATTGTAGTTTAGCTATGTATATTAAAGTTCTTCTATGGTTAATTTAGTTTTTCCAGCTAATCCTCAACTTGTTGACTTTATTCATTAGGTTCAAGAAAGAATACTATTTTTTGTTATAATACTATAATATGCAGAATCATGTCTGAGTAAACTGTGGATGTTACTTGGATTAGATAGACTGTTAGAACAAAGAAGCAGTGTGGTTTATAATATATACACACACACA
>RJWM01006653.1:0-82837 GCA_004363535.1 Dasyprocta punctata
CCCTGCATTCCTGCAATGAATCCCACTAGCTCATGGTGTATAATCTTTCTGATAACTTTCTGTATTCTATTTGCCAGTATTTTTTGAGGATTTTTGCATCTATGCTCATTAGGGAGATTGGCCTGTAATTTTGTTTTTTGGTTGGGTCTTTCTCTGGTTTTGGTATTAGGGTAATACTTGTTTCCAGGGATGAGTTAGGGAAACTTACTTCCCTTCCAATTTCATTGAAGAGTTTGAGGAGTGTTGGCATTAAGTCTTCCCTAAATTTCTTGTAGAATTCAGCAGTGAATCCACTAGGGCCCAGGCTTTTCTTTGTTGGTAGGTTTCCACAGTGATATTTGTGCACCCATGTTTATATCAACCCAATTTGTAATAGCCAAATCTTGTAAACAACCCAAGTGCCCATCAATCAAGGAATGGATAAAAAAGATGTGGTATTTTTATACAATGGAGTACTACTCAGCTATTAAGAAAGATTGCATTGAGACTTTTATAAGTAAATGGACACGACTTGAGAACCATACTCATAAGTGAGATAAATCAAACCCACATGTGTAAATACCATATTGCCTCCCTAGTGTAAGAAACTAAAAAAGTATATATGATCCAAAATCTACAATAAATACTATGTAAGGGTAAAAAACTGCTCAAAGAGCAAAAGTAATTGGGAAGGTAAAAGGGGGAAAGAGGGAAGGGAAAAGGAAAAAGATATAAATCTGTATATATGTATATGTAAGACAACTAAACGAACATACTGCTGAATGTGTTAGTTATTGAGAAACAATGACTAATACTCATATGGCTAGATCAATTTTACATGTCTATATCTGTCAATGTAAACAACCGTTTTGCAACCATTGTCAAGTTTCTATCATCCTGTTTTGTAAACCTATAAATGTTACTGTTGTGCATTTGCTCTAGTCGTTTGTTTGTCTCTTTTGCTTTTTGTCTTTCTTGTATGTGTCTTTTTTTCACTTAAATAAAAAAGCAAGTCTTCTGCAATAAAAAATTAAAACAATACAAAAAAGCAATGACAAATACAATAAATAGAAGTGAAACAGAACATATATTGAAATTTTCCCACATTATTTTGAAAACCTTTGCATTTTGGTCTTTGTATTTGCACTAGACATGTCTGTTTTTAGTTTGGTAAGACACTGTAACTTTCAATATGAATATTAACAATAAATCAGGCAATTTCAGGTAAGAGATAAAATAATTTATAGCTTCTTGTGACCTTTTAAAAACATTTTTCTGACCTTTTGAAACTTTCATTTAAAAATAATTTTTACAAGGGGTATGACTGAATTTCATCATATAAGTTTCTATGTAGGTTCCCATATACCCATGTTACTTACTAGAACTACAGAACGAACAGGGAAAAGTCTATGAAGTTGCTATATATGGCAAGCTATGGACATAAAGATTATATTTTGCAGGGGTGGAGGAATGAAAGAGCAACAACAACAACAACAACAAACATATTAAATATTAGAAGCACAACAACAATAAAAGTATTAAATATTAGAAGCTGCAAGACAAAAACAATTTACCTTATAAAAATCCAGACTAAATCCTGCTTGGCAGTAACCTTGACCTTCAGGATCAGGATTACCTTGAATGATGAAAACATATAAATGTTACAATGTTATCATTTCAAAGATCTACATTAATAACCAAGTCAAGATATTTTGTTCTTTACAGACTTGCAAATTTTCCTAATTAAAATATGCACGTTCTATTTATTTTTAAAAATCTATCCCAAGTAATTTACTAAACATATTTTCATGTATTTTCTTACCCAAATAGTATTGTGATTCCACAGTAAAATCTACAGGAATTATACTTGGGAGGGGGTAGTTATTTTAGTTATTTATTGAATACATTGAGTACTACCTGTATAGTATTTAGGGAATATATATAGAAACAAGAATGTGTATTGGATTTTATAGCTCATATTCATTTGAAGAAATAAAATCTTCATGTAGACTGTGTTCCAAGTTGTCTGTGGCGTAGGAACACCTCCCCTTTTCCCATCTTGATATGTCTGCTCTTCCCAGCAGGTGTGCCTTGAGAAAGAAGTGTGTCTTCCACTGGGGGCACCAATAAGGATTTCCATTTCTCTGCTTCTTAATAATAAAATGGTTCTATCATAATCAGTTAGGTAAATTGGGAAATTTCTGGTCATAATGACTCTCATGACTTCCATGATCATATTCACAAAAGAAAGTATTCTAGTAATGGTTTATTTTATATTCTATGCAATGTAATTAACTAACCAAAAGTTCAATAAGATCTCATCATAAGCTTTTGCAAACTATAGGCAGGCTGACATAGAACTCCAAGGATACTGTTATTAAAACCTTTAGGACCTTAGGATCAGAAGTTATTACTTACAAGTTACAATTTAAAAGAGATTCTACAGCTTCTAAATGCTTAGACTATAGTCAAGATGTAGTTAAGCAGGAATCTCAATTGTTGTACAGTTAGATATGAACATGTTAATAGCTGTTTCATTCTTATAAAGGCTATTTCTCAGTGGAAAGTAAAATGAGAGAGCAGGAAAAGAAACAAGGAAATACACATCATTACAGGAAACACTTGCAGGCTTGGGAAGGGGCTCGTTCTATGATGCTGGAGCCCAAACTCCCAGGGTCCTTCCTGCACATGCTAGGCAACTGCTTGACCACTGAGCTAGACCCCAGCCCACGGAAGCTTTTTTGAAATGTATCTGATCCTTTCAACTCTCCTATAATGTCTCCAATGTTCTTCTCTTTGGTCAGTACTTAGCTAATTTTAGCAAGGTCCTCAACAGTTCTTTTCATATGTTCCCTTTATTCTTCAGAATAATCTTCCCACCTCATATAGTATATGTTAACAAAATTTCTTTTAAAACTGTATGCTGTGCTTTGTGTTTATAAATTTTATAGATTTCTTTCAAAGTTCATCTGTATAACCTCAAATGTCTGGATAGTAGTTTTCTAGACATTCATGGTTGTAAATATACACACCTGAAAATATATGCAAACACGGTATAGTACTATGTGAATCTATCTATCTATCTATCTATCTATCTATCTATCTATCTATGGAGTAGTTTAAGAAGTGTATTTTAAATGCTTTAATCATTTTAAATCCTTTTTTAAAGATCAACTTTTTTATTTTTAATAATGCAAAGCATTCAAAGGGGAAAAACGTGACCATTCTTTGAAGCTATTTTGCTTTAAAACAGGAAGCAAAAAAGTGAGAAAAATTTTTTAAATTCATTGAGAAAATAACCAGCTTCAACTGTTTATTTCTCAGTGGCAGTTACAGTAGAGTATGAAGTTCTTTCCTCTGAAAGACGTTTTTAAAAAATTATTATTTATGAGAGCTAAAGGAATCTTTCTTCCTGGAACTTCAGAGCATTTCTGAACTACACAATTATTTCTCAGGGTGAACTCAGGAATCCAGGGACACATGCTGACTGTTCACCACTATTTGTTGACTTCCAAAGGAAAACTGAATGGTGTGCATGAACTGTCCTCACCTGAATTATGAATGATTGTAAGAGCAGAATGTTTATCATTAATATGAATGAGGTCAGCTCTCAGATTGCTCACTGTATCCGCTCAGTTCATTGGGTTTGTGGCATAGAATTAACATAAATTCTCTTTTGAAAATAATATCGCTGATGTTCCTGTTCTGTGATATTGACCATATGCTCATGAACAAGCTGGCTTTGTGTTAATGAACTGTGAACTCCTTAGCCATGACAGGAAATCTGCTCCTTGGATGATTTGAAGAGGAAGAAGTATGTATAGTAATAGGGATCTCATGAGGATACAAAAACAGCCGAAACCATTCTCAACAATGTACTCAGCTATTCTGAAATTCATTCAAGCTGAGCATCATTCGAGTTTGTTTGACATTATTCTTTCATGTAGGAAAATCAATAGTAAATCAATTGACACTGTAATGTGCCCACTGCAATTGTGAGCATACTTTACCTTAGTGTATTTTAAAATAATGGCCCAAAGTCACCCTGAAACTTGTGCCTCACAAGTCTAGATTCTATAGGGCTGTATTTTAATCTGACAAGTCAAGTCACACAAGCAGTCAAGCCAAAGGGCAGAACTCGAAGCAGTGACAAGTTGCACTAATGATTGTCCTCAGTGTCGGTTAGAACACGCCACAGCAGAAGGCATGGGAAGGGTGGGCTCATCTTTTTAGTTACAATGGTTTGCTGTTTTGGGGAAGCATCTTTAGTGGGTCATGAAAAATATAATAAAAATAGGTGTAAATGTTGATGAAACAAATTAAGTATTGAATGTCTTTGGTATGATAATATCAACCTTTTACCGAATCCAAAAGTCAAGCACCCTGGATGCAGCGTGACCCAAACTTTGACTCTTCTTGAATGCTGTCGTGTGGGGGAAGTGCCTTCTCTCTCACCTTTTCCCTTCCTATCATCCTGCTAAAGGATTCTTCCTCTCCCTGCTCTCCAGACCCAGGGCATCATTCCTTTCTCTCTTGCCTTGCTATGTTTTTCTTCATAGCTCTTTTCACTACCTGACATAGTGTCATGAACTTGTTTATCTATACATTTGCTACCTGTCTCTACCATAGAATGTTGGCCCACTAAACCTAGAGATTCATGTTTTTCCTGTTCATTGCTGTATTCCCTGAATGTAGAACAGTTAGTGTGACTGTGCTCAGTAGGCACATGTTTAGTGAATAAGTAACGGAACCTCATTATCTACGAAGCACCCTCATTTTAAAGCTGTTTAAGATAAAGTCTTTTTTTCACAGACTTCTCATTCAGCTAACATTCAGAAGACTATAATCTTATGCTTGCCAAAATTTCACCAAGAGACACCAGAGTTAAAAAGTTCCATTCCAGTTCTTTGGAGCTCTGAATTTTACTTTCTCCTGTTACTGAATGAATCTTTATCTTCGATGTTTTGGTTCTGACATTTACTCATTATCTTGCCTAAATTAGTTCTGAACTACAAAAATATTTATGCAAAATGGGGCTTGCTGTTTGGACAGGGGCCCAGCAAGAAGAGGTGGGTCACTGGAGGTGTGGGCCTGGCAGGCTGTGCAGTACCTCCCTTCCCCTCTCCTCCCTTGACTGCTTTGCTTTCTGGATGCTATGATGTGAGCAATTTTCCTCCATTTGCCCCTCTACCTGTCCCTCTGCCATACTGCCCAGCCTTGCAGCCAGCCAACTCTGAACTGAAATCTCTACAAACTGTAAGTCACAATAAATCTTTCCCCCTTTAAACTGTGGGTGTTGGGTGTTGTGTCTCAGCAGTGAGAACGTAAAACAGTAACTAACACCATGCTTGTAATAACTGAGCCAAGTGGGAAGCCAAAGTGTACATTTTCAACAGCCACTGACAGTTTAAAGCCTAAAATAAGGAACCAATCAATTCCACTGAAGAATATCTAAAAACTGAATTCTCAAAACTGTGGAAGAAAATCACAAGAATTCCAAGCCTTAGTGCTCCTATCACAGCAAAATACCCTGTAAAGTTGTCAATAACCTTTACTCTCATCTCATTTCCACCTAACGGAATAACTTATTGATGGCATTTTGCTCTTTCAGTTTCAAGGAATAAAAATAACTTACTGTTCCGACAAGGAGAGTACTCAGCATATGCACTGAAATTCTGAATTGCTACATAGCAGGTGCCTACTGGATCCTTTTCTGGTGATGATTTAAGAGTTCTCCAGTGATATAAAGGTGCACAGGCCTGTAAAATATCAGAGACACTGACCATATTTTTATCTATGCTTCTCACACAATGGTTTGATTTGAATTATTGACAAGTGTACCTAAATTTATGACAAATGCTGTTAAATTAACAGGTGAATTAATTGTTCCTCAGCATGCTAATGAGATAATTAAACCTCGCAAAACAATCTGCAATATTAATATACTGTAGAACTGGCAAAAACTAAACATATGCAAAGGAATGAGTTCTCTTGCCATAGAATGTAAACTAAAAGTAAACTGGCAAAATGGAATTACCTCCCCAAAGCAAAGAATCCATATTTTCTTTTCATGCCTGTCTATTTTTAATTGGGCAAAGATGAAAGCAAATGATCATTCAAACAGTGAATAAGTCAGTGTAATGTGTTAAAATAAGAACTAGTTTCTTTGTCTTCTTGCTTTTTAAAGTACTGGCTTTTAAATCAAAGGATGTAGAGAACTTTATAAAACTTGTTTTTTTGGATTCCCCTATTTTATTACTGAAGTCACATCTTACGAATTTTTAAATAATGATATGTTACTCCCTTGTCACAGTGCCTTGGGCTTTATTTTCATTTGTTTTTATTCATGGTAAAACAGAAGGTAAGAGACAGTGCCTAGTGCCTATTTTAGCACTAGAAAGAAAATCATTCAAAGAGCACATGTTAATAACCTACGAGCATTTTGAGTCATTGACACTGAGTGTAAACTAACTTAACACTCTGACTCTGCTTCTTAAAGTTAAATTTATTGTGATAAATTTAAAGACTGTAGGCAAGCTTTTTTAAGGGAGACTACTTAGCCAAATCATTCCATAAATGTGTTATCAATTATAAGAAAGCAAAAAAAAAAAAAAGGTTACAAGTAAATGTTACATGCTTATTGCCTGCTAACCTGTAGAGTAGTAAATTAGGTAAGGATGAGTACTATACACACATCTGCTCACATACTGGAGCCTCTTCTAGAATTTATTTAACTGCCACCAGCACTTAGCATAGAGTTCTGCATTTAAAAATTGATTAATATATGTGCGGTCCATTAAACTAACTGGTTGTTCACTGGATAAATGTTGAAATATAATCTTACACTGCCAAATTATTATGCATTAGTTGCTATGACTTTGCTTTTATGATATATGATTTTTCACACCAGAAATTTATTTGAGGCCTCACCCAAACCTCCTAATTTTAAGAAAATTTCCCTGGAGAAAATAAGACATATCACATTCTGCCTTATGATGCCATTGGTGGGAATATGTTGTGAAAAAACGGAACTGCCTTTAAATGAGCTTACCTAGTATTGGGAATTATATCAGCAAAAAGTAATTTAAACAACAATGAACAACAACAACAACAAAAAAGTACTCATGGAATGCTCTGGTTTCTTCTTCAGAAGTTAAGATTCTAACAAGAGCACAATATTTAAAAGGAAATCCTCTTTAAATTAAATAGCATTAATTTTGCTGGGAATGAGAAAGGCAATGAATACAAAGCACAGGCACCTTTTTTTTTACTTCTGTTTTGAAAGCTCTGTGTTTCATCTGATTGTCCAACCTTTCAGCCTTAGAGACAGATTTACAGAACCCCAGAGCACGGAGCTCCTAAGCTACCTTCTAAGTTGATGAAGAGTGAAAAACTGACTATTCTAGTTGTACAAACTTGTAAGTCGATAAAGTCTGGAAGTAGTCAATGACTTACAATGTGAATTTTAGGGTCCTTGGCAAGGCCTTTGGCTACATGCTTCTGCAGCAAAAGGCAACATGCCAGCCATGCTCAGCACATGGGACTACTCCATGTGCCACGGCTTCTGCTTCTTTTCTACTATGTATTCCAGCTTCCCGCTGAGTCTGCAGCCTCGGCTTACTCTCCACACTGCTTATCTGGTATTTTGACCCTCTTATTTTAGTTCTTTTTATACTACTTTAAAGTCATTTTAGGTTTCTAAGTGTGTCCTTGATAATCTAGTCCAATGTACAACTACTTTTAGTAAAGATAACAATAATCTCGAGTGAATCATCATTCTACAGTTTAGGGTTTATTTTTTTGTTTATTTAGGTTTTGGCTTTATTAGTCTATACACTGTAAAGTCTTGGCCAATGCCTCCAAACTCTTCAAGTCATCTAGGTTTTCTTATCTTATGGCCTCCCTACCCACTGACAAGTTACCTGCTTAATAAATTCAGCCTAAGGTGTGAATTGTGAACAAGGGGTGTCTGGATGGTGACAGTCACTTGTGGGTTCAGTATAATCCAGCTGGCTTCATCTTCTGTGTCACCAAGGGAGATTTAATGCCATCACATAATTAGAAAATCCAAGCTTACCAAAAACCAAATATTTTTACTGTGACTTGTATTATTGTGCTTTCAGTGGTTTTGAAGGTTTGTATAATTATTGAATAAATGGGTGACAACTGCATGCTACAGATAAATTTTCAGGATTTAAAAAATTTAATACACTATCCAAAAGATTTTGTGAACCCTAAACAGTTACAAGAATGGAATTAGCATTTTAATCGCAACTCCTGTAAGCCATATATCGGTAAAGAATTTAAAAGGTCTTACCAATTCTGAAAGAAAAATGCACTAATACAAATACAATTCTTCAGGTATTACATTATAAATGCTGAGTTTCTAACCAGAGAATTGTCTACAATTTATATGTCATGTATTTTATGTTGAAGTCTACTAAAAGGGTTAACAACAGTCTAAATAAAACTCAGCATCTCTTTTGGGTATTTAGTCTCACTAAGTTAGAATTCAAGTATTCTTTAATTCTAAAATCCAAAGTTATTTCTTTGAAAGGAAATTAAGGCTAGTAAGATAAAAAAAAAAAATACCCAAACTAAAAAATTTTCCAGATTCATCCAGTATCCATTGCATTCTCAGTAACCTATACACATTTTGGCTTAAAACAGTAAGAGAATAGAATCATCAAATTGTAACACATAATGTAATTCATACTCACCACAACTTTCCCTTTGTGAGCTTTCACTGTTGCTCCAAACCACTGATTTGATTTAAATTCTATATATTCTTTAGTTCCATTAACTCTGATCTTTCTGTTGTCTGACAAGGAGGATATGAATTATTAATAGTTTGTAAAATGTGGTAGCCAGTTAAATTACACAGCAATAAATTTCTGCGTTCAGCATACTAAAAGAATGAATACCAATCTTTTTAAACTTGTCCATAAAAATTGATGAACAGTAAATATTTCTGGGAGCCAGCATTACCCTAATACCAAAGCCTGAGAAGAACACTTTAAGAAAAGAAAATTGCAGGCTAACATTCCTGATGCGCATATATGAAAAATTCCTCAAAAAAAAAAAAGAATTCTAGCAACCTGAATTCAGTAGCACAGTAAAAGAATCTTTCACTACAATCAAGGGAGATGCAAAAGTGTTTCAGTCAATGCAAAACAATCACCATGATTCATCCCATCCACAGAATGAAGGACAAAATACATATGATCATTCTAATAGGTGCAGAAAAAGCACTTGACAGTACTTAATATCCTATGCCAAAAATTTAACAAATTAGGTATAGAAGGAACATACCTTGAAACAATAAGGCCATATTTCACAAGCCCATAGCTACTATCATACTCAATTGTGGAAAGTTGAAATTTATTCCCCTTAGATCAGGAATCAGACAAGGATCCCCACTCTCATCACTTCTAACCAACACAATATTGAAGTCCTAACCAAAGCAACTGGGCAAGATAAAGAAATAAGAGACAGCTAAATCAGAGAGGAAGAAGTTAAATCATCTCTGTTTGCGTATGACATGGTCTTATTATAGAAAACCCTAAAGACTCCATAAAAAGTATTCAAAATAATAAATTTACTGCCTGGTAAGCATGAGGTCATGAGTGATCCCTGGGACCAAGTAATAATAGTAACAATAATAAATTTTGTAAAACTACTGGATGCAAAATTAACATATAAAAATCAATGACACTTCTATACACCAACAATAAACTATATGAAAAAAGAAATCAAGGAAACAATACTATTTACAATAACATATTTTGGAATAAATTTAATCAAAGAATTGAAAGATTTGTATATTGAAAAATATAAAATTAATGAAAAAAATTAAAGAAGACAAAAATAAATGGAAAAATACGATGGGTTCATGGATTGAACAATGTATATTGGTAGAATGTCCATGCTACAAAATGATCTATGGATTTCATACAATCTTTATCAAATTCTCCCATTCCTATCCTATTTGACACTAAAGGCAAAGGTTCTTGAATGTAGGGTTTACACCCATCCCCTGATGAACAGAGTGGTAGCTGGGTGATATTAGATGTGGTCTCCCCTCAGGCCCAGGGGATGAGGACATGGACCTCGTCACATGCCAGCTCCTGTCCAATACTGCTTTGCTGTATGGGAGAGGACTGTGGCTTTGTCCTCCAACAAAGCTTCTGTGGCTGACTATAATACGGTACAACTGTTTCTGACCATTAAATGCTGTTGTACTCTGAAAAAACTTTATTAAATTTCAATGATGCTCTTCACAGAAACAGAAAGACAATCCTACAGTTTTTATTGACCTGTCAGAGACCCTAAACAGCCAAAGCAATCTTAAATAAAAAGAAAAAGGCTAGAGTATCACACTACATGACTTTAGAATACACTATAATATGAAACTATAGTAATCAAACCTCTAGTATTCAGAATGGCATGATTCTGGTAAAACATCAGGCACATGGACCAGTGGAACATTATAGAGAGCCCAGAAATAAATTAATGTGTTTATGTTTGATTGAATGTAAGACCTAAATCCAAACTACTTGAAGAAAACAAAAGGAAAAGGCGTTTCGTCACTGGACCTGGCAAAGATATTTTGGATCTGACTCTAAAAGAACAGGCAACAAAAGCAAAACTAGGCAAATAGGATTGCCTCTAGAATCTCCTGCACAGCAAAGGAAATAGTCAACAGAGTGAAGGGACAATCTGTGTGATGGAAGAAAATACTGGTAAACCAATAATCAGTTAAGGGGTTAATGTCTAAAATATATAAAAAGCATTTCAAACTCAATAGCAAGAAAACAGCCCAATTAAAAACTGAGCAAAAGACCTGAATAGACAGAACAAGAGAAGAAATTCAAATGCCAATAGGCATCAGAAAAAATACTCAACATCACCAATCATCAGAGAAATGCAAATCAAAATCACAATGAGATGTATCAACTCACCTTGGTAAGAATGGCTATTATTAAAACAAAGGTTGTTGATGATGTAAAGAAAAGAGAACTTTCACATGCTATTTGTGAGAATGCAGATTATTATGGCAATTGTTAAATAACAGTATGGAGGTTATTAAAAATTATAACTATAACTACCAATGATCCATCAATCCCACTTCTGAGTGTATAACCAAATAAAACGAAATCAGTATGTTAGACAGACATCTGATTTCATGTTTGTTGCTACATCATTCACAATAACCAAGATACAGGACCATCTTAAGTGTCCATCAACAGATAAATGCATAAAGAAAATTAGCCTGTATAAGAAGGAAAGTCTGTAATTTGCGATAACACGGATGAACCTGAAGTTAGTAACATAAGCCAGGTCCAAGAAAAGGACAAATAGTGGGTGATCTTATTTATAAGTGAGATGCAAAAAAGTTGGACTTAGAGAAGCAGAGTAGAATGATGGTTACCAGAGGAATCCCACCTTCAAGCACCTATTAAATAACCATACCTACATACATGAAACTCTCAGCCCTTTTGGTGACAATTATTGGGCTCATAATTGCAATAGAACTAAACTCAGTGACCTGTAACCTTAAAATAAACTATCAACCTAAACTATATAGCTTCTCAAGCTCATCAGGTTACTTTCCAACTCTAATACACCGAGTCTTACCTTACAAAAATTTGCTAGTGAGCCAAAATGTATCGTCACTAACAATTAACTAAATCTGACTTGAAAAGGTAGCTCCAAAAAGTATTTCCGACTTGCAAGTCTCAACATCCACCCAAACATCAAATCATTACCCTTACTGGGGAATTGGAAGATGGAGCAGTATTGGACAACAGATAAGAAGTTTCAGTTAGAGGAATAAGTTGTAGAGATCTGTTGTATAGCATGATGATAGTAGTTACAAATAATGTACTGTATAGCTGAAAATTACTGTAAAAAGTAGATTTTAAATGTTCTCTCCACAAGAATAAAAGGTAGCTTGATATATTAATTAGCCTGATTTAATCATTTCATAATGTTTACTGATATTACAGCATTGCTTACCATAAGTATATACAATTGCTATTTGTCAGTTTAAAAATCCATGAAAACCAATTTTCATACACATGAAGAAGCCTTTTGGTGATCAAGCCTAAGGCAGGGGATGACCTGCCTTAAATAAATATAAAGGCAGAATATATAAATGACATTTCACAAGATAAAAAAGAAACATTTTCTTATGTTTTACATTTCAGAGATAACCATAGATTAAACTTAATGCAGACCCTGATAGTTTTGAATCTATATTTCAGTTATGTATTCACCCATTTCAGATAGGAGCCCAAATAATTATAACTGCTTAAAAGAATTCTGAATCTTTTCCAATAGTGAAGTCCATTAAGATGCTCCTGGTCCAAAAAGCACATTTCTCAGCATTCATTACCAGAACCAGCACGAAGCACTCCAAGGTCCTGGCTTTCCGTGACTAACATGTGCCCACACAGCCACCGTAGATAACGCCCCACCACAGTTTTTCACACACTTTGCAGATGTCAGCAAGAGAGGGGTCAGCTGGGGAGAAACTCAACTCAATTATAACACACTTCAGATCCTAATCAAAAGCAGAGCTCTTTTCTTTCCCTCCTCATTCCCCAGTGCACTGACTTCCCACATGGTTCTAACTTCTCTGTCCTAATGGCAACTTCACCAGTTATGATAGCCAATGAATTTCCAAGGACATTTGTACTCAGGCATCTTATTTGTATGTATTTCCTTTTATATGCATTGTATTTTTCTTCCTTGACTAATAACTACATTATAAAAAGAACGTTTAACTCCTATTAGGTAAGGCCAAAATAAGCATGTGGTTAAAGATATAATTAAGCTTACTTATGATTACAGACTTTTAAATATTACACTCAACCTAGAATTTACATTTTGACATGTTAGGAGAAAATCTTGAATTTTCATCTTAAAAATCTTAATGCTTTTGATGTTTCTGGACTTTGAAAAAACAAAACAAGTTCTGGAAATCTTCACCCAAAGTGCACACAACTGGCAAAGAATTAGAGAAGCTGTACAGCTTACAGCCTGACAGGGAAAATATAAACATTTCTATTTGCATCTAGGCAGCTGGGGTGCTTCCAGAGCTCAGAGCTGAAGGATCTCGCCACCATAAACTGAGTGACCTTGGGCAATTCATTTAATCTTCTGGAATTTTAACTTTTTCTCTAAAGTGAGGCTGAGAATGCCTCCTCCAGTCCTTCTTCACAGATGGGCAAGTCCCTAAGATCACATCAGAGAAACAATTGTGAACATTCTTGATAAACTGGGAAGTCATACAAAACAGAAATCTCACAGCAATACAATTAAAGACCCACTGACATTCTCTTAATTAGAAATCTGGAAACTCTACCTAAGTCTAAAGAATCAGAAGGACTTCACAGACACACAAATGCAACCAGTTATTGTTAACAATTTGTGGCACTTAGGAATGGAATTGGTGATAGTTTCTGAGACTGTCAATGTGGCTTTGATTAAGCATTGGGGAAAGTATTATACTGGCTTTTTGAAATTTCTAAACTACTAAAACACCATGAAAAGAAGACTAGAACCTCAAAATTTCAAACATAGTTAAGGAGATTCCAAAATAATTTACATTTTAAAAAGAGGCTTCTGTGAAAAAGAAAATGAAATATGGGGTAAAACTATGCCAGTTCCAAGCTGATCTTTGTTTTGCTAGATTAAATGATGCAATTCTCCTAATTCTGCCTGAATGGTTTTGGAGGCATCTTTTCTGGTACCAGAGGTTGAATGGTGTAATAAGTTCATTAAAAGGTGAACTGTGGTTATTTTATGCAAGAATTTTTTTTCTGGATGAAGAGTACAAATGAATGGACTTCATTAAGGCCATAATCAGTCCAAAGAGTATAATATAAAAGAATTCCACTGTTCCAGGTCTCTTACAAAAATGAGTTTTGATCTAGGTGTATCATCCTGTCACTCATCCTTGAAGTTGACAAAAGACCTTTTAAATTACAATTTTATTTTATATAGTTTTATAAATGCCTTTAGATCTAATACTGTAATAATGCAACATTTGAGATAAGTAAAATGAATTTGAACTGAGATAAAGGTAACTTTGCCAATTTGTTAGTTTCCATTCTGATGCAGAATGTAGGGCTATCTATGTTCTACAAACCTTTCTGGGAATGGAAGATGTTTCTGAAATGATTTGATTTATGATCCCGAGTAAAATCTGTCAATATGCGGCTTTCTGCCCTTCTTATCTCTCCTTTATATAGCAAGGGTTGAAATCCTGGAAAAAATATTTTCAAGACTTTCTTTCTAGCAGGATTCTGAATGAATGAGAGGCTCACGAGAGAAGTGGGAAGAGGGAAAGGCAGAAAAGCTGTTGCTTTCTGGGGGCAGCTGTGGGCAGGCATGTGGGCTCCCATGGTGACAGATGTCCTGCTGACAGTTACGTCTTTGGTGTGCTTGGGCAGCTAAGATCATGCTTGTGATTCCTAAACTTCCAGATCTGTGATCTGACGGTGAGTTTCTTGACCTCAGCACCCCTGCTCTTTCCACAGCCATATAAGCAGCTCAGACTCTCTTTGAAATCCCTGTCCACTTGCGACCTTCAAAGTGGCTTCTGTTTTCCTAGCAAAGCCCAAATCCTGACTGACACACAGATGACATGGGGCAAAGGATTTAGAGCAAGGCCATATGTCCTCTGGAGCAGAGAGGAGGCAACTGGTAACTACAGCATGCATGTAACCATCTGTATCTGTGTTTTACACTCAATTTTATGTCTGTGAGGAATGTTCATGAATAACTAGCTAACTAGGTAGCTAGTTAATTTGATAGTAAGGTACATAGAGAGGTATATAGATACACAGACGAATGGATGGATATGGATGAATAGATGGAAAGACAGATATATCTTGATCATTCTTTTTTAATTCTTATACAGTATTATATTCCATTGATTAATCATCTTAATTTTATTTATCCATTTCATCACACATAAAATCTTAGGGTTTCTGCTTTTAGTGTTGCCATTACTACAAACACGAGCTCCAAGCACCCTTACACTCACTTTATCTGTACACATGCAAGGATTTCTCTCTGGTACCAGACCAGAAATGACATTTCTGGGTCACAGAAAGTAACCATATCCATTTTGTCAGAAATTTCAACTGATCTCCAAAGTAACTGCAATTTCCATGCCCATCCGCAGCACTTGAGAGAGGTAACACCCCTTCATGTTAGTGTAGAACTTTGCAAGTTTTCCTAATCCAAGTGACTGTGAAATGGTATCTCACTTGATTTTCATTCACATTTCCCTGGTTTTTAGTAATTCTGATTATTTTTACATTTATAGAACTTTTTTCTTCTATGAATTGCTTGTTTATATCCTTTTGTCATTTTCTCATTTGGTTACCAGTTTTATTGATTAGAAAGAATTCATTATGTGTTTGGGGTGTTGATTCTTCTTTTCACACATGAGGTACCACAGAAAAACATGGTGTGTGTCTAAATTTTTAAAAAAATTTTATAGTAAAAGGCACATTGTCATTAATCCCCCTCAAAATACTATCCCTTACTCTGAACTTATTTATCCCATCCTTCTTGTTACTTTCTGAAGCAGTTTTGGAATTAGTGAGTGTCTTTCATTGCACCATTATGGCTATCTAGATTTTCTTTCTGAATATGGTAGGTGCAAAATGTTTACTTTTCATGGTATTTTGGATTTTGAGGTGCCAGATCTGGTAGATAGGCCAGATGAGGATACACTGTAATGTTTTTAAGAGACTGCTTTTCTGTTGGATGGAACTTGGCAGCAACATTGGTTTGTTTTGTTTTGTTTTGTTTTGTTTTGTTTTGTTTTTATCACATTTTGTAAAAGCACTCACCAAAAAGGACTTTCCGAACTGCTTCAGAAAGTGGCAAGAATGACGAGATAAGTGCACTCAAAGACGGGGTAGTATTCTAAGGGGAATTAATGGCAATGTGACTTTTATTGTTGGGGATTTTTAAAATTTGGGATTCACCATAGATTTTGATCACCCTTCTCCCATTTTTTTCTAATATGTTAACTTTATAAAGATTGTTATCCACCTGAAATGTATCCTTATATATAAAGCGCCTGGCACATGATGGGCCCTCAGGAGGTATTTGCTGAACAAATGGCCAAGCTCCCATCTGTTAATTCAGGACTTTGTGTATGGAACAGAGTTCAGTACTATCGCACCTTTGTTTAACCATCAGTACATTCTGTGCATGGAGTTGGAGCATGACTGCACGCATGTATGCAAAAACACTAAACTGAATGATGATTATCTTGAAGGCAGAGAGTATGCATGCTTCAGTGGCCTTTTATATTTTTGTTGTATATATTTCTTATTGTTTGAGCATCCATAATGAGTGTTATTACATTTATGAGCCCAAAAAAAATCCTGTAAAAATACAATGAACAAATCTGCAGGCCAACCTGGAAAATATGTGTTAGCAACAGTATTGAGTTGGCTTATCTTCCATTTCTGGAATTTGAAGCAATCTCCCTGAAATTAGCAGCTCTAGGCAGTCAGAGGACAAATTCAGTGGGTGGCAGACCTCTCTCTGCTCAGGGAAATGTGCATTTCAGAGCATGAGTGAGGGGATTAGAGACTGGTGCATATATGGGCAATAGCAGTTTTCTAATATTTCAGTTTAGCAAAATGGAATTACAAGAAATGAAGATAGAAGTGAAGGTTATCTATCCTCTCAAGAAGCTTGAAACTGACTCAGGTGTGACCAGGTGTTCTGGCAAACTACAAAGCTAGAGATCTATCTACAAGCTCTTGATCTGGTACTGGAAAAACAGTGAGTTTCCCTAAAATCGTCAGTCATCACTTCCAACTCTGTCCCCTGAGGGACTGTCTTAAAGCTGTAGCAGGAGCTGTCCAAATGGTTTTTTATCAGGAAAACGGAAAAAGAAATCCTTAAACACTTGTATTTGTTTACAACCTAATGTATTTGTAAGAGTTACATTTAAATTAAAAGAGCTACATTTAAACAAATTCCCTATGATGAGTGTGATCATTATGTATATCTAAATTGCACCAATAGACTTCATAAAAAATAAATAAAATGATGCTTGTTACAGGATTTGATAGATATCACTTTGAAAGTTAAATTGAAACTATGTATCAGAGAACAAGGCGTATTCATGAGTAAAATTCAAAATAAAATAATTGCCAGACAACTTCTTGTCTAAAACAAACAAATCTGAGAAAACATGAGTTGACTTCTTATATTACAAAGAATTAAGCTTCCCAATGTATATGGCTCAAAAAAACTCCAAAAGCATGATTAAAAACTGTTAGGGAATACCTCTTAGCCTTCACAGTTTTGATCACCATAGTGTGAATTTTCAAGTATTTAAGGAAACATCACTCTGATTTCTTTCTCCCTAAGATGTTCAAAATCTGTTATTCCAATTAAATGAACATTCTGTGTAACTGAGATTAATGTTTGTAGTAATGGCAGCACAAAAAGAAAAACCCTAAACTTTTATGTGTAATAAAATGAATAAATAAAATTTAAATGATTTCATGCTTTATGTAGATGCATGTGAGTGTTATAATTGGTAAATAAAGTAAATAAATAATTTTCTTGCCTTTACTTAATACATTGAATCTAAATGCTCTGCCCCCCATACCAAAGAACCTTCAATCCTAGCCTATCTCTAGGTAAAGGTTTCCTTTCCAATCAGGTAACAATCTTTCTGTCTCTCTGTCTCTCTGTCTCTCTGTCTCTCTGTCTCTCTCTCTCTCTCTCTCTCTCATTCTCTGTCTCTTTCTCTCTCTCTCTTTCTCTCTCTTTCCCTCACACTTGCTCTCACTCTCCTATTCCATTTCAAACATTGTGCAAGATATTTTTCTTTAGAAATTCCTCTCCTCCTTGTTTTCAATGCATTCAAATCATTTTCTTAAAAGCCTGGTTTAAAATGTAAGACTCAAGACTCTTCTTTTTTCTCAAGTTGAATTTCCTAAAGAAAAAAATTTTCAAGTAATATAAATAAAAGAACTGCTATGAGCAAATGCATGCATGAAACAAAAAAAAGTGTAGCTTGGAGGAGTGTATGGCAAAGAAATGTAGGGGTGAAAATGATCAAAGTATATTATGAGCATGTATGAATCTACCAAGATGAAGCCCATTATTCTGCATAAAAATATGTATGAATAAAAAAATGCAGGGAGAAAAGAATTGTAAAGTAACAAGTGAAACATCACTAGAACTCAATTCCCTGGATGCTGCTGGTAAACTCATCCAGCTGTTCAGAATTTGTCTCTAACTTAGTTTCCTAGTTTATAGAAATTCAAATTATTCTTTTCTGGAAATTATGAAACTTTTATTCTGAGTCATTTGTTCAATCACTATTTAAATATTCAATTTCATGCATAACCAAACACTAATAGGGCTAAACGAGATCATGTATGCTTTTAGAGTTTTAATAATGTTCTTCTGTATGGGTTTGGTATAGCAATAGAACACATTGTATCACAATCTTCCTATTATTTAATTTTCTTGCTCTGGGTGAGAATATAAATTTTCTGCTGTAGTTATTTCCACATCTAGGTCACCCTTCCTGGAATAAATATCACATTTCCAATTCTCTGTTTTGAATAACTAATAGTAGTCATCCAGTAATCATTAGAGTGTTGTTTAGTAACAAAAATGAATGAATCATGTAATATTTGAAATTTGTTAAACGTAAATTTCCTAAGATCTTATGGAAGGTTTATTTTGGAAATACAAATGAACTTTCTTTAGTAAAGTGCGAACAATTTGGGTGGTAGGTATTCTATTAATTTATATGGTGCAATTAGAGCAGCAAGAAATTAGGAGTAAAGACATGTGTCAATTATCTCCCCAAAGGGAAATGACAAACCAGATTTGGCATATTACATTAAAAGCAAAAACAACTTCCAAGTATGATATACAGTTAGAACGGGGAGGCCACAGTTGGATTGTATTGATTGAACCATCAGCTTTGACCACATCTTCTACAGCTGCTTTCACTGCACCCCAGTGGCTGGACCAGTTCTTCATCTTATCTGCCATCCCAGAGATGGACGTGTGCACATAGACACATACCATTGCACACATATACATACATACACACACATGTACACAGTACTCTTCAGTTCTGACCTTTCTCTGCCCTCTCTGAGAAGCCTTTCCTGACACACAGAAGCAAGCCCCTCAATCAGGGAGAGTCTTTTTTTTAACACATTGTTCTGGCTTAGTTCTAAAATGCCCCCCAAAAGTGTGGCTTGTGGAAGAGAATTGAATCATGGCACCACTACAGTCATCAGTGAATTAGCTCATTGATGAGTTTATAGCCAAATGTGCTGGTTGGAAAAGGGAACCACAAAGCCACAAAGGTGTGACCCAAAGGGCGCATTCTTGTTTCTGGCTCTCTCCTCTGTCTCTGCTTCCTGGGCACCATGCATTGAGCAGCTGACCCTCTGTCAGGCCTCTACTCTCCTGTTTCTGCCTTGAAGCCCACTGACCATAAATTAGTCCTGCCAGGCACTAGCTGTTTTTTGGTTTTGTTTTGTTTTGTTGTTGTTGTTGTTTTGTTTTGTTTTTTGTGGCACCAGTGATCGAACTCACAACCTCACACTTGCCAGCCAGGTGCTTAAGCCACTGAGCCGAACTCCCTGCCCTGGTTTTTTGAGGCAGGGTCGCACTATGTAGCTCAGGTTGGCCTTGCGCTCACGTTGTAGTCCAAGCCGGCCTCGAACTCACAATGCTTCTCCTACCTCAACCTCCCGAGTGCTGGGATTAAAGGCGTGTGCCACCACGCCGGGCTCAGGCACTAGTCTTTAATAGGATTTAAGCCTTGTAAAATCATAAGATTAAGTCTGTCTTGTTTACTAGTTTCACCCAATATAATGGCAACCCCCATTAACCATACTAGAAGTACAGGGAACATCACTGACAGTCGCCAGTCCTGTCCTCCTGAACTCCACCCAGTCATTCCTTCTTCCAAGTGTCTCTCAAATCCATCTACTTCTTCCCATCCCTGTTACCATTTCCCTGGGGGTGACCACCATATTCTTTAGCTTAAGTTACTGCCACGGCTTTCTGGCTGGCCTCCCTTGCTTCAGGTTTGTTACCTTCAACTTTAATCTCTATCCTGGAGCCAGAGTTCTTTCTGCAATGTGGAACGAGGCACGCAGTAACCTCACCTTGTCAGGATTATCCTTGTCACTACCAATCATATCTATTTTCTTTCAGCTCCTTGAGTTTATCGTACTTTCTCTCATCCCTAGATTTCCTCATACTTGGAGTAATTAGCAGGGATTGCACATCTCAGCTGTGCTGAGGAATGAAAATACAGTATGGCTGAGATGTCACCTTTGGGTTGTCAGGAGCACATCGTGCTTCTGTTTAGTGACGAATTGTTTATTTTTTTTCTTCAAGAAGTAATGAAAATCTCACAGCATGGGAGTCTCAGGAACCCAACTGACTGACAAAGATTTCTTCAGTATGACCTCAAAGGAACACTTTTAAGAACAGGATATGGTTGGGTTTCAGGATGAAGGCTGTATAAAGTTGCTTCTCAGTGGCACTTGAAAATCTGTTTACACTACCTCCTGTTGCACGGTTCCTCAGGATTTCAATTCTGTTGCTAAAAGAGGTAGTAAAAAAGAGTCCTAACCATTGATCTAACAGTTCATCTGTGGTTTTTGAAAATCCCTGTTCCTTGTGTTTCACAAAATGAGCAATGAAAATCCAAACTTTCTATGTCTGCAATTGTCTCTTTTGAAGATTAACAACCAGGATGGAATGGTTCACTAGGAGACCTGAAATCCTTCCCCAAACAAGGGGAACCATGTTATAGGGTAAGCAGAGGCAAATGTTTCTTCATTCAACAAATAAATTCATATTGGCATTGCCCTGTATGCTACCTGGCAATCCTATGACTTCACTACTTAATTTACTCCATTGTTCTGTGATTACTATTTGCTTTTCCATGTCCTCTTCCTCCTCCAACCTTTTCCTCTGCCTCATCACTATGGCTGATGAACTGCTTTTTCATTTTATGGAAAAAAGAGAAAAGACTATTTTCTTTCCTCCCATCAACCTACATACCTAGTTGTTTCCTTCTCTCTCATTCCCCTCTACACTGAGGATGGATGATCTTCCCTTCACAATGCTCTGAGCCTGGTCCTCCATCTGCAAGAACCCCACCCATTCTCATCTGTGCAGAGATGGGGTCCTGCGCATGTTCCCACTTCCATCATCAATTCCTGCTGGATAAAGTCCACTAAAGTACCTCATGCCCTGATATCTTCTTGTTATAATTCTCTGGTCCCATTTTAGCAAATCTTCTTTTAAAATGACTACACATGCTTTTTGTCTCCTAAGCCCTTTTGACATATTCCTCCATAACTGCTATATTTAGCCATCAATATACATTGCCAAATCAAATGTTTGAATTTCAGTCTTTAGTTCACTCCACCTCACAAGTCATTCTCCATTGGCTTCATGACCTTTCGCTACTGAGCCACTCTTTTGTGTCTTTCACACTTTCTCACTGTTCCTCCGTGTTTCTCTAAATGTCAGGGTGCTCTGGGGCTCAATCTCAACCTTGATCTCATCTGCTTTCTGCTCTTTCCTCTTCACTTTGCTTCTCTTCTCTCCACCTACACTTACTTCTTAAGTCAGGGTGTTAAATGTCATCTACATATTCATGATTCCCCAATTTAAATCCTCAGACATCTTGCCTGAGGTCTGGGTTTATTTTTTCAACAGCCCATTTGTCATGTCTAATAAGCTTCTCAAATTTCACGTTTCTGGATCCACCTCTTGATATTTCCTCCAAGACATGCTCCTTCCTCACTGTTCCCTCTAACAATTCCATTCCTCCAGTAACTCCAGTCAACATTTTCTTCTTCTTTTGCACTCTTCATTTGATCCACAATGATATAATGTCAGCTGCATTTTCAAATAAATCCTGACCCCAACCATGTCTCATCCCTAACTGCTATCATTCAAACTAAGCCACACTTTTTCCCGTAGACAATGATAATAGGCTATTGCCTACAGGCTATGCTTCACCTAGAAGCTAAATGGATCCTTTTTAACATATAACTCAAACCACATTACCTGCCTACTTGAAACTCAACACTGGCTGCCCTCCATTCTTAAAACCCAAAATCCTAATTCTGGCTGTTAAGATATTTTATAATCTGCTTCCCATTACAATTGTGCAATACACAATCCCAAATGTTATAATCCTTAGGGTTGAAATTCCCAAAAATCAAAATTCCTGAAGTCTATAATCTCTAAAATCTAAAACCCCCAAAGCCATAATCCCAAAAAGTTAGGGTCATGAATGTCGATATCCTGAAAGCTGAAATCCCACAAACCACTACTCCTTTTGGAGAAAAAGCGGTACATTAGAGGGAAAGAAAGTCAAATTCTGGAGAAGTGATTTATGTTTGGGGTTGTAAGTAGGTTTGTGATATGACTTCAGTGGAATTAATGTTCAAAAGCCTGGTAAAGCAGTTTTTTGAGTTTTTCCAGAGGATACTGGTGCAGCCAGTTTACCAGAGGCCAGGAGAGAATGCATATAGAAAGCAAATTGTCTCTGAAAGTTGGGATACATTTTCTTCTTCTGCCTTGAACATCAGAACTGCATGCTGTCTGGCCTTGAACTCCAGGATTTCAACTAGTACCTCTTCATGTCCCCAGACATTTTCATTTTTTCACCATATTTTAAATTCTAACTTTTTTTGGCAATTTTCTTTGCAATGTATTTTATTGGTGTGGTATTTCAAACAGTGGAAGAATAAATTGTGACTTTTCAAGAATTCTCTTATTTTTTTACAAATATGACTCTATGAAGTTGCATTGTTATAATGCTGGCTCAGTTTGTAAGCATTATGCATACACATAAAAAAGTTGATGTTTCCTTACTAAAATACAGATATATCCATTTGTGCATCTTCATTTGTGTAAGATAAAATATCTCAAGATTTCAGCCCCTTGGGGGTCTGCACAGGCAGTGGTGGCCCTGAGAGATTCCTGATAGATGTTATTCAAAGCTTACATAGTCCACAACCATATTTCAGATGACCACAGTTGTAAAGTGGGGTACATGCAATTACCAACCACTGTGAGATACAAATTTATTCATTTCACTTTGCAACATATGTTTCTCTGAATACAGTTCATCTACCTACATTTTTCATATCTGTGCAGCTGTCATTAATCTACCTGAGTGTTCATGCTAACAAAAAACATGCTATTATTGCCTGTTTTATTATGTGAAATGGCCTATAAAATACTCAGTCATGGTTTTTATTGTGTTTTCTTTTTTTCTTTTTCGTTTTTTTTTTTCAAGGCAAAGTGTCACTGTGTAGGAGGTGTGGCTGAAATATATGATGAATGCCTAAAAGGATACATTAAAGGTAAAAGACACATTGCTGTTAATCTCCCTTGAAGTAGTTTCCCTCATTTTAAACACATTACATCATTCTTGCCACTTTCTGAAGCAGTTGTGGAAGTCTTCTTTCACGTCTTCCCAAGGTATTATCAAAAATACATCCAACAAAAAATCAGATTTGTAAAAACATAACAATGTGTCCTTGTCCACCTTCTTCACCAGATTTGGCACTGTGTGACCTCTGGCTCTTCCCAAAGTCAGAATGACCATGGAAGGGAAATGTTTGGAATCGACACTGGATAGCAAGACAGCCATAATGACTAAAGGTCCTCATGAAAGAGGATTCCCAGAATCACTTTCTAAAGTGGCAAGAATGATGGTAGAAGTGTGTTCAAAGCACGGGGGTGGATTTTGAGGGGATTAATGCCAATGTAATTATTGTAATAATATTTTAAACTTTCTCCATGTTTTTCAATAATACCACATATATAGTCCAGGCTAACCTTGAACTGGTTACATAACCCAAGGTGGCATAAATGGAAGCCAATCTCCTGCCTAGGATTATAGGCATGTACTAGCACACCTGAGTTTTTGGTCATATTTTTATGTTTCAAATAAATTCCCCTTTTAAATGTAAGTAGTAGTCTTTTAAATAATTTCTAGAGTTTATTTCTTTCAGAACTATATTTTTGGAATTTTGATCATTTAGATTTCTAGAGTTTAGGGATTTTAGAGCTTAGAGATTTTGATTTTTTGAGAGTTTAAATGAGATTGTGGCACTTGGGACTGTGTTTTTGCGGGATTTTGAGCCTATTCCTGGCTTTCAGGCCTAAGTTTCTATCTTACTCTCCCTGACTCGTTTTTCTGTAGCCCAGTGACTCTCTCCATTTCCCAAGCAGACAAATTATTTCAATCCCATCGCAAGATGTGAATCATAAGTTTCCTGCAATCTAAAACACTCCTCTCATGGAGGCAGTGGTGACCCAGAGAGGTTCTTGTGGATACTGTCCAAAGCTCATGTAGTCCACCACCATACTTCAGATGACCACAGTTATAAAGTGGGCTATGACCAATTACCAAACATTATGAGATACATATATACATTTTGCTTTAGTATATATTTCTCTCTGGAAACCTCACTTTTTTAGGCCCTTGCTCAAATCTCATCACCACTATGATAGGCAAAACAGTAGCACTAAAGAGGTAACATCTTAATTTCCCAATTCAATACAGATGTTAGTTTATATAACAAAGAGAAATGAAAGGCAGTGATTGGAATTAAGAATGCTAATCATCTGACCGTAAAATTGAGAGATTATCCCACATGATGTATGATCAAGCTGAGCCCTGTGTAATAACAAGGATGTTTTAAAGTGGCTAAGGGAGACAGAGAAGTTGACTGAGAGAGATGGCAGTAAAGAAGGATTTGGGCAGACACTGTTAGCTTTAAAAATGGAAAACGGCCATAAGGCAAAGAATCTGGGCAGCTATAGATGCTGGAAAAGCAAAGGAACTAGATTTTCCCTACAGCTTCCAGGAAGAACAAAGCCCTGCCAAGTGCTGGATTTTAGCCCAGGGAGATCTATTTTAGACTTTGGCTTCCAAAACTCCAAGATAATCGATTCGTGTTGTTTCAACCCACTAAGTATGGGAAAATTTGTTTTAGCAACATGAAAAAGTAATGCCATACTGCATATAAATGTGAACACACTTGCACACACTTTCCACTTTGCCATCTGGGCCCCCAGCTTGTCTCTGCTACCTTGCAGGGTGTGAGGGTTCAGGTCTTGTTCATGCCCATAGTCTTGGGCTTAGAGGAAGGTCCACTTAAAGTCTTGAGCATGAAGCTCATTTTCAACTCTACTGTTCTCTTTAGAAATCACTTTAGAAATAAGAATCAGTTGAAATTAAAAGGGGAAATCATTTTAATTTATGATGAATAACTTCACTTGAGTGACAGGAAGAAGGCATCCAGTCTTCCCAGATGATGTGTGGAACAGAATGGGGACCTGGTGGACCAGGATGAGGGCTGATTGCCTATACAAAAGTCACACTCACACCTTCAAGTCTATTGACACAATCAGCTCCCTTTGCTTGCCACATGTCTTGCTCCCTACCACAAATGTGGGGCCTGGGCTGAGAACCTTAGAGATCTATGACATTTGGGTGTCCCAAAAACACATGTTGAAGGAAACCTTCATTAGAAAAAGCAGTAAAATCAGTTTGAATTCCTTAAAGATAAACTCTTTCACTGTACTTCCTTCTAATCCTCTTTTAAAGGTTTGAACACCATTTAGATCTGTGCAGATAAATAAAGTATCCCACACTTACAAAGTTAGCGTGGTCAACATTCTAGGCATGCTCTGACCTATGATCTGTGAGAACTAGCAAAAGTCAGTTCCAAATGAAAATTTTGATAGAGTGGGCGACCACATCCCCTTCCCATTTAGGGTGATCTTGGATGCAGATGCCATAAGGAATCTCCATGAGCCTAGACCCCTGGGTGACTCCAATGGAAGGAGCCTCTCTATGAATGGGCATTGAGCAAATAACATGACTAAGAAATTAAGCTAGGGATCTCCAGTCATTTGTTTCCAAAAACTTAGCTAGGCTCTTCATTACCTAATAATACACATGAGAAGAAACAATGTATGTCAATAAATGTCTTATCATTTGAATCCAGCATATTTTGATGTTGTTTTTGTTTTGCTCTATCATTTCTTAGTGCTTTTTCTAGGACAATCTGCACTGTGAATTTCATGGCAGGGAAGCAAATTCAACCATTTCCAAACTTACTCAGCACACACCTTTTATGACACGTGCACACAGAAGACTTACACAGAAGAGATTGTTCTCACTCCTCTATACACTCAAATTGCAGGCAAGTATGTTGAGATATTCATCACAGACACAATTTTATTTCATGGGATGCTTATAAGCCTTGCTTACATTGAGTAAAATGGTGTATCCCCAAAGAAATGCTCCAAATATATCCCATCCTTAGCACATCTATAATTTTTTATGGGGAAAAATCTTGGTATTGAACACAACAGATCAAGAATGAGTCATTAACTCATGTCACGAAATTTAACATTCTCCAATGAGTTAACCTGGGTCACTTGACTCTATTAGATTCTTTCCATACTCTAAAGCCCACAGAAATATCTGCACCTACAGTCCTTTTGATTTCTTTCCAGTGGCCTCTTATAACATGTTCTGCGAACTGACTGTGCAGTAGTATAAACACATGGGAATGATCATTTTGGCACAGTCTTCTGCCCAGAGACACTCAGATCAGCGCTGATCACTAAACAGCTATAGAAACTGCCATGTCAGACTGCCAATTCTGTATTTCTATTGAGTGACAACTCAGAATGAAAACAGGCAAGGCACAGTGCATCTTCTTATTTTTATTGATATCATTGCTATTGGAAATAAAAACCCTTAGCTTCCAGTATTCTGAAACCTAAGTGTCTCCAAACAACTCCACCATCAACACTCAAGCTAGAAGGGAGCAGCTAAAATTGCCATCTTCCAACACAGAGATTTAGTTTGGATCTCTCATTGCTAATTTTTATAGCATCGCCATGAAGCCAGTAGGTTCACTTAGAACATTTTCTGTGTTTATTTTTTTCCCATAACCTTTCTTGACCATAAATAAATACTTGGTTTTGAAAAGAATAAAAATACATTCTAAAATGAAGAAGAAAACAACTATTTGATCACATTTTCCAGAGACGTTCTCTAGTTGTCCGCCCCTTCTCATTGTCTTCAAAAATGTGTAAATGTAAGTCTGAATTTTATGCTTTTTACTTAGTATTCAAACAGAAGCACCTACCCATAGGAATGCTGATTCTTTGTAGACTTTATTTTTATGCTGTATAATGTTTAATTGTGTGGCCAATGGCTTCATTTAATTGACCATTCATATTTAGGCAGCTCAAAAAGCATCACCTGTTACTGTTATATACCCTTTCTTCCAAAAAGTAAAGGATATACAGCAGCTTTAGAAATAATTTCTGAAGCATATAGCCAGTTGGACAATGTAGGAAGAGAGAAGCCGAAAGTACTAGAAAATCATTACTAGAAGATAAGATGCTCTGGGTGAATAAGGAAGGGCCAGCCAACAAAACAAGGGACAGGGTGAGTGGGGATTGCATGTGACACGAGTTTGCGGTGTCCAAGAGAGAAGCTGTGCTATCCTATGAGAGACTGCGGTAAGGAGAATGGCTGTGCAAGCGGTGTGGTGAGAGGTTGGCTTTGGCTAGAAGTATCTGGGTAAATCATAGGTGACAATGGAGACAGCTGGAATGAAGCCACTGACCTGGTTATTTGGAGTTGGTTTACACCACTACCCAGGGTTGGGTTGGGATGCAGTGCATTATGTGGACCATGTGGGGTCCTTGAGTAAACCCATTCCTGGAGCAAAACTGTGAGACTTTTGCCCTAACCTCTGTATGTCTTGGAAATGAGAACAGATTGATACAAAGACTTCTGTAACATCACAGGCTAATCTACGTGCACATGTCACACACTAGAGCTAAAGAAAAAAACTACCCTAATATAGATAAGTCAATGCCCTGCAGTGCTGTTGCACTGATTTTGAGAACTACAGTCATGTGTTTGAAGTGATAGCTCCTTCAGATTAGTGACTACCAATGAAGGCATCCCAGGCCTGAATTTCACAAGCTTAGGGAAATGTCAACATGTTTTCATTCAGCTCTCTTACCTAGCACATTCTGAACATATTATCCTCCGTGTAAAGAATGATAAAGCAGATCATACGTGACGATCCAATTGTTCGCCCTGCAGCATATGCTCTGCAGACAAAATAGCCATCCTTACATCTCCAGGTATTATTCTATCAGAACTTCCGCAGTCTAAAGACTTTAATGCCCAAGTGCTTATAGCAATAGCCAGAAATCCGAACTTGATCATATCAAATACACAGCTCTCTTACATTCTCCATATGGATTCTTTTCTCTTCATTTCTGTTTGTTTACTTATATGCAGTAAACTTCACTCAGTGAGGTACAGTTCTGTTGGATTGACAAGCACCATGCAGCCACGAATCCATCACCACTCCCAAGGCACAGAAAGTTACACCACCCTCTCCAAATTCTCTGTGCTGACCCCCTCCTTTCTGTGCAGTATTGGAGATTGGACTCAGGGCATCCCCACGCCTTAGCCCTCTACCACTGAGTTACATCCTTAGTCCTTTTTTCAATTGTTACTTTCAGGCAGAGGCTTGCTGAGTTTCCCAGGCTGGACTTGAACTTGTGCTTCTCCTGACTCAGTCTTCTAAGTAGCTGGGGTTACAGGTGTGAGACACAGCAACTGGATGTGCTGCCCTTCGAAAGCCAGCCCCTCCCCTTCGCAATGCCTAAATCATTTTTATAAAGATACATTTTTTGTAATCTATGTCTCACCTTTACTAAAATAATCAGTAGGGTAAAGGATCACTTTCACCAGTGTTTATGGACGTAGAAAAGCTTCTCAATTTGGCAGGCTTTTATGGTGTTACACTAAATGATTTAAGCTCTGGCATTTCAGCAAGACTGGGACTGATCTCTACTTTGTCCAGACTGGTGACATTCATCTGAGAGCCAGCTGCCAGAATTCCACACTCTGTAACTGGGGCACTAGGTAGAATGCTGTGAGTATTAGCTAATCTATCAGCAAATCATGACCTGCTTGCATATCTTAAATCTCCTTACAATATAAACTAAAAGTGACATTTTAAATTTATTTTAGGATTCATTATTCAGGAATACCTTGCATCTTTAGTAACCATGTACTGGAATTGAATTTTGAGAAATTAAATACTAAATTATAATGCTTGAGGATTAAAAAAATGAATGTGTGTTTTTAATGAAATCAATAATTAGGGTTTTTTTTTACATCTATCTTTCTCAGAAATCCATGTTCCTGCATCCTGATGGTGTCAGGCTGGGCTCACATGAGCAGAGCTCTTAGTAAGGTTGGCAGGTTTGCTAGCGAACACAACTCATATCAAGGACCCTTGATACACAGTGTGTAAACTTCACATGTGCACATCTTGACCAGCCTGCTTCAATGTCCAAGTGCGCGTTTCTACTTTCAGAATAATTTCAAGACTGTTTTCAACAATTCTCCCAGAGTTCTCAGCTGCTGCTGGGAGTATTGCTGCCAAGAACCTGGAAGCCTGTTCCCTCACACAAACTCCAGCTCCCAAAAAGAATTTGGCAGATTAAGCAACAGGCGCCTAGTGTTCACACAGCTCAACTCGCTCGCTGTGGAGCAGGTCTGGTTCCCATTTCTAGTTGGAGTTTCAAGGACTTCCTTTTCCTAATTGCTTCCTTGGTTGCTATGGACTATAAGGACCGCAGTCTTCTCCCTTCTCCTGTCTGGACTCAGTTGAATTTTATTGCATGGGAGTCAGAACCAGTCAAAATTTCTTTAGGGTTGGATTGCTGTTGCCTCTGTCAGGTCAGCATATGCAGGTCTAATAACCATTGCAAATCACCGTCAGAGACAAAAAAATCAGCTGAACTCAATGAGATCAGTGGAAGAGTTCTGTGTGTAAGTGTGTGTGCGTGTACGCATGCACGTGCTGTGTATCTTTTATATATGTATACATGCATACAGATGTTTAAATAGAGAATGATTTCTCCATGTATGTATGTATGTTGTATATATCATACACACATATATGTATACACATTAATATGTACCTACAGATATATAGATACATAAATGTACATATATTATATATATATATGTTCATATATATAATATATTATATATATTATATATATATATGAATAGCCAAACTTGTTCTGTTCATGGCATTATTTCTTCTTAAAAGAGGTAGATTATCTTTGGTTCTCTGCTTTTAAACTTCCAGTTGAACTTAGTGGAGCACAGATTTCTGCTGTCGTTAAATTTTGCCACTTGTGTGTTACTTTTTCTGTCATTTACTTAGGTAGCTCTGACTTATACTTTTCTTTTCTTTGTTCTTGGAAAAAAACAGAAAAGGCTGATTTCTTTCTAGGGCAGCTTAAAACAAGCAAGACTTATGCAACCAATATGTTTCCCACCCCTCACGTGAGAGGAAGCGAACACCCCAGACTATCAAAACCCAATCCTGCACCAGTCACAGAGCCAGATGCTTGGGGCTGCTCCTTATTGCAGGGCCCCTCAACACAAAATAAAACAGACCCCCCCCCAAAAAAAGGGATTCCGGTATCTAAGCTAACACACAATTCAAAAAACAAATTACCATCCTGGAACTTTAGAATGTCCTAATCAAATCAACTTGCTTTACATTCTAAAATAATAAAGCACAAAGATAATAAATTAAGTCCAGGCAAATTCTAGTAGTCTTTCTTAGATGACTTCTAAATCTCAGTGCACCTCCCACCTCTTCCTGTTTGCTTTTTACGTGGGTCCCTAATTGCAAGTGGTTCCCAGCTGTACTGCCTCTGTTGTTATTAGGGCTGTGATGATTATCGGCAGTTATTAGCACACTCCACTATTCTTCTCCTCAAAATGTATCTTTGAGCATGGAGAGAACAACCAAGTATTTCGTGTTCTATGCTTTGGCTACTGTTGCATTCAGGCTTTCATTATTCCAAAGATGAGGTGTTTATTTCACTATTTTCATTCATTTCCCCTTTTAGAGGAAGGAGGCCAGTGTAACAACTATTTATCGCACAGGCTAGTTGGAAAAGAACAGGTAAATGCTGGAGGAGTCTTAGCAAACACAGGCATGAATTTGACAGATGTGATATTTTAAATGGCTTAAGGCACAGGGCATAGTTTTGAGAGCTCCTGGGGCAAAAGTGAAAGAAACCAATTTGGTGGTGGTGGAGAATCTGGTTCCACTGAAGTAAAAGAGAAAGACAAGGGAGATGAGAGAAGTGGTTTTTTGGAGCCACTTGATTTTGTACAGAGCAGGGAAATTATCTACTCTTTGCACCTCCCCCACCACCATATGCTTCCTTAAAATTTCCTTTTTCCATACTTGAAAGGACCAGAGTTTAATAGTATTCATATATTTGAAGTGCTAGGCTAACCCACGCTTCCTCTGTTTCTGCATTTATCTTAAGACGTAAAACCAAAACATCCAAGTTATATGATAAAGTGAACAAAAACATGAATAATGATTATTTAAGGAAATACAGTAACAGGTAGTTTAAAAAGAAAAGGCAGTTGGGTTGAATAAGTTGAGATGCAGGATCAGAGAGAGATCTATAGAGACTGAATTACAGGCCAGTCTACCTCAGAGCCTTGGCTGAAAAAAATGCAGTACATTTCACCAGCAAAACACTAAATTGTAGACACTCCAGGGGCCTGCAGTACATTAAAAGTTCAAATTTACTTTGGATGTCTAGAAGTCAGACATTGTAGTAAAAGCACAGATATATTTACAGAGTAATATAGGCAATCTAATACTAAATATATTCATGCCCAACGCACCACACACTGCTGTGTGGGTGTCAGTTTGTATGTGTCAACGAGAGACAGTGCATTTTTGGCACTAGGCAGAGAGTAACTCAGAGGTACCTGCCTGGGGACCCTGAAAGGTGAGCCAGGGAGCTCGAACAAACCAGGGATGGATCCAACCCATAATTCCCACTGAGAAAAAGCCTGTTTAGAAACCTGTGATTCCTACAGATCTCCTACAGAAACCGCTTCACCCCGTTGGCTTTCTCGGGAGCCAACATTGGGGTGGTGGAAGCAAGAGAAGATGAACAGTGCCCTGGTGGCCATCAGGGCGCCATGGAACCCAGCCCCGACCCTGACGGTGGTCTCCATGAGGACTCATCTTCTCCCCATTTCTGGAAGGAAGATGTGATGAACAGGCTTGGGAATAAGCAGACCTTTATCACAATCTCTCCATTGTCTAGTCTTGAAAATACCTTTGATGTCTAATTCCTTATTCAAAAAACAAGTTTTACAGAGTTGCTTTGGGTTCTAAATTAGAAAGAATGTGTGTAAAGTAACTGGTATGCAGTAATCAACAATAAGTCTGACGCATCTGGCAATTCTAACTGCCAAACTCAGAGTCGGCAATGTCTGCTCCCACCATTCAGTTTTGGTTCCAAGAGTCCTCTCTGCCCATGAAACTGGTGATCATGTTGGAACTAGCTAGACTGGCTTTGGTCCTCCCTCCCTTCCTTCACTTTCACAGCTTCACATCATGTGACAGTCACTGCCAGTTCTCTCTTCTCAGAACACATGGAGAAAACACCGGGTATAGGGGAGAGATACAGCCCTGCACCCACTCAGTAGCAAAGTTCTGATCTGTAGTTCTCACTTATTCCCCCCACCCCCACTTTCAGGTCATTTCTAACAGCCATCAAGGTTTCTGGGCCCACAGTACCCTCTGATGGCTGACACAGGGAACTTTCTTTCCCCAACGTGTCCTCTCTCTCTCAGTGAGACTCCTCTTTTTCACAGGTTGGTGCGCTGTTCATTCTATCATGAACCATTCATCACTACCAAACATTTTACAGCCTTGCTTGCCTTGTGTTTTGTTTTGTTTTGTTTTGTTTTACAGTTCCTGCTCAGTTATTTCTTCCTTTCTTTCCCTGATTTTTTTCCATACATGAACAAATGAATCCTCAAATTACTGTGATTATATTATGGTCGGAAGTGAAATCATAGGATGTTATCTATCTTCAAGAAAAAAGTCCCATGTATTTAGAAGTAAGATGTAATGTAAACCCAGCAGTATTAATCTCGAAAGCCTTTTGAAAATCCAACTGTCTTCTTCAGAACCTGCACAAAAGAGGCCATCTCTTCCCTCATCTTTCTCCAAAGTAATGCTGATCTCTTCTGGATTGTTGTCCTATCTATTTAATTGCCAACACTACATTACTTTGGCAGATACTGTTTTACTGGAAATATATTCCTGCTACAGAATGGGTTAAGTGCATTCCTGTGGGTTACTCTGGAAGTGAAAGTACAATCTTGCAGTTAGTTCTCTATGGGAAAGTGAATTCAAAACTCCAAACAAGTGTTTTAGAGTGAACCTTGGAAAATAATACCTACTGTAATTTAACACTGGAAAATTTTGATTGGGAGTGGTCAGCTTTTAAACATCCATTTGGATGCCTGGATTCTCTGATTTTTATCTATTGAGCAATGATGTCTCCTGGGGTTAGTGCTTACAAAGGTATTCAGGTATTGTTTATCTGGGTAGACACTGATTCTTTCTTTGTCAAACGAAAAATATGCTAACCAGGTCCTGATTTGATGTGTTGCGGAATGTCCTAGAGGTTCCAGGACTACATGTTGTTTCTTGGTGAAAACACATTAAGCATTTCTTATGAATGCTTCTTTTCCTGAATGTAAATTCAAGTAATACCAATGATTTGTGTTTTTATGTGTC
Organism: Dasyprocta punctata; assembly: GCA_004363535.1. Taxonomy (NCBI): domain Eukaryota; kingdom Metazoa; phylum Chordata; class Mammalia; order Rodentia; family Dasyproctidae; genus Dasyprocta; species Dasyprocta punctata. Next base: position 33,762 of record RJWM01006653.1, read on the forward strand.
AATGTCTGAGTTTAAAATATTTTTTAAAATACAAATGATTCAGCCAAGAATGATTACAATTGTATTAAATAATTAATTCTTCTGATTTAGGAATTTCATTCTTAAACTACAAGTCAACAACTAGAAGGCATCTCAAGTCTTGATAAAACAATTAAAAGCTTTCTGTTACAAAAGAACAACAAAAAGCTTAATTTTCCTCATTGTTAAATTTAAAAGTAAAGGTTGATAAAACATGAGATAACTGGATCATTTAATGAAAGGGCAAATAATCTATTGTGACCTTATATAGTATAGGCATGACAAATAAAATTTTTAAATGCTTTTTTAAAAGACTTTCCTAATTTGGTCACAATTCAAGGTAATACTTGCATGGACTTTTGAAATAATTTCCATATTCATAGAAAACCGAAATTAGTTTTTCCTTCAACATACAAATTAAAGGACCAAGTATACAGCATCCAAGCAATTTCATCAAAAATTATTTTCCAGTTTGAAACCATATTTCTAAGTTAATACACTTCAAAATTCTTTTGAAAATGGACATGTTACATACATTCTAAACACACACTAAAATAACAACAAAGATACACAGAAATCAAGGATTGATGTCATGAAATACTTGTGCAGTGCACTAGATATTTTAAATGATCATCAAAGATTGTTATTTGAGTTGACACATTCATATTTTTATGGAAAGAGGTATTTTGCTTTCTGATAATTGTATCATTTGAATTCTTAAGGTTTGGGGTGCTACAGATTAAAACATTCAGTGTTAGTGTTTTCAAAAGCATTACGTTTAAATTATTTTCTCAGAACCCAAAGAGAAAACACCATAGGAAACATAACCAGACTGAATTGTTTAAAATGTATTTTCCCTTTAATTAAATAAGAAACATCTGTCTAGGGATTTTGGAAATGAATGTAATCCATCCACACTCTGCCTGTACTAGTTTGCATCCAGTGTTCGATATTTTGAAAGTAAATTCTTTCTTCCTGTAAAGAATTAAACAGCAACACAGAGCGAGAGTTAGGTCTCCTGCACTATCTCTTGCCTCTGGAGTTTGGGAAGTGGAAACGCTATGAAACTATCTTTTCACACATCTCTCCCAGTGATGCGGTCAAATTCTGTCTGAAGTCAAGGTTAGAACATAGAACTTCTGTATTTTTCCAAAGCATGCCCTCATCCTCAAAACGCTCAGCTCCGGTCAGCAAGGAAAGAAGTTGCAAGGATGATCCTAATACTCAGAATAGAAATTCATTACCCTTTCCTTGGGGTTCACTAGACATTTTGTCTCAGGGTTGAACAACCCCCGAGCGTATCACACAGGCAAATAGAGCAAAAGGAAGTGGTAAGTTGACTCCAGGATGGCTCAGGTTCTTTCAAACCAAGGCCGGAGTCCCCGACGACAAACATCACTTACTGGTGGTGTCAAAGGGTATCTGCTTGCACGGTGCAGACCCCTCGGCGGGCCAAGGGCAGTAGTACACGGCTCCCCCTTCCACGATATCCGGCTGGCTGGTGTTGGCTTTGGGTGCCCCCACCAAGACACTGGCTCTGCGAAAGGGTTGGCGAAAGTCACTCCTGGGGCTGGGGTCATAAGAGCCTGAGCGAGCAAGGCAGTCGGGAGTAGGGTTTGGAGGGTACCGTTATTGGAGTTGGGGAGACCGCCTGATTGAATGCGCTCTTGGGAAACCCAGTTCTTCTCTAGGTGGAGCTGTGTGCCAAGAGGACAGAGCCCAGCTGCCGGCAGCCCGCGGCGCTTGCGCCCAGACACTGAACTGCTGCAGGCTCTGTGTAAACAGACCGCGCCGTGGTCAGTGCAGTAACTGGCTTGAGTCTGTGGGGTCCCCTTGTCTGCCTTGGTATGATGCACAACCTTTGCAACGGGGAATTTTATGCGAAAGGCATGTCTAGCTCAAAGTCCGTAAGTCACCACCAGCTTACTCCGGGAGAGGCGAGGCTGGTGGCGCGCGTGGAGCAGGATGGGACCGCGCGTGGGCAGCGGGACGGGATCTCAGGCTGGGGGGACCCGCGGGACAGCCTGCGCGCGGGAGTAGCGAGTGACTTACGTGCGAGCGTCAGGGAGGTGGAAGTCCACCGCGTAACCGAAGTAGCTGCCCTCGGGGCCGCTGTACACCGTGACCTCGTCCGCGTCCAGGTTGAACGCCTGCGACGCTGAGGACCACAGCATCCCCAGCGCGGCGGAGAAGCACCAGAGGGGCGCGAGCGGCTGCGCCCGGCTGCCCCGTGGACCGTGGTGCGCCCCGGCAGACATGGCCCTGCGCCCCGGCGGCCGCCTGCGCGGTGACAGTCCCCGCGTCTGGTCGCGCCTGCTGCCCAGCGCGGCTGGCGCTGGGGAGGGAGGCAGCCGGCGAGCTAGCGATCCTGCGGAGCGGGCGGGGACGGGGGTGCGCAGCGCCTCCTGGCGGCCGGTTCGGGTGGGGACCGCTGCGTCTATGTCCGCTGCTGAGGCAGCTCTTGAACCTTGTGAGTCATGAAACCACCTCAAGCCATTGCGTCCAGAAGCAAAGTCCCACAGGTGGGGCAAGTTTGCTTGTTTCCCGCAACTGCTCGTTCTGGATGGAGGAGGGAAAGGGTACCCTACCCCCTCCCCAGGTCAAGCAGGTAGAGCTCTCATTTTAACATCACCTCTCCATAGCCCGCGGACCCTTCCTCTGGGACTGGGAGAAAAGTTGCAATGTAACTGTACCCACTCCCTCAGCTCCGCCCCACCTCTTCGCAGAGGTGCCTGCAAGACAAAGAAAGCTTTGAGATTTGCTTAGGTCTTTCTCAAGCGTGTCTCCGGGCACTTACAATGACTTGGTAGTAAATTTTCTCCACCCTGTGTGAGTGTGAAGATTGACAAAGTTAGGGATGAGACAATGTACAAGTTATTCAAATCTGGAGTAGAAAGTGTAGGTTTTTCCAGACTCCGGTGTTAGTTACTGATCTCTTTCCATGTCCCCTGCGTGGGCAGGGAGCCAGGAGCCAGCAGGTAGAGAAAGAAGAAGAGAAACGCAGCCCCGAGGCCCTTGTATAACACTCCCAGGCACACAGGGCCCATGCTAGGACAGTGTGGGCCTGAGGTTAAATAAAAATGAAGAGCACAGCGAGGAGGTAAATCGTTTGGGAGGTGTTTAAAGGTGATTTGGTGACAGATGTACACTTAGATGAGAATTTTAATAATGCAGTTAGATTTGGACATTGTGGAAAGGGCAAGCGAGGTAATATTAAAGACACGGAGACTGGGATTAAATGGCCGTGCACGGGATTGAGACAAAAGGACGGAGCTAAGAAGGTTGGGAAATAGGGTTGGACAGATCTCCTGAGGCCAAGGATCCACACCCTAGATCTAACAAGAACATATATTGAAGCATAACGAGTCAGTTCTAGAGCAGAAACATGAGGTGTCCAAGGGATTCCAAAAGTTTAGTGGCGAGGGTGTGCGTGCGTGCGTGTGTGTGTGTGTGTGTGTGCACACGTGTGCATGTTGGGACAGAAAGAAAAGAAGTTTTTTCCCAGTTGTACAAAGAGACAAAGGTCCCATCCTAGTTAACAGAAGGATTACCCCAATGTGATTAACACAAATTTTTGTTTTTTTTAGTACCGGGAATCGAACTCACAACCTTGCACCTGCCAGACAGGGTTCAATACAAATATTAAGGAAAAGAAAAAGGACCAAGGGAGAGATGGCAGGGAGGAAGGATCCAAGGTGTATCTGATAGTATCTGCTTAGAAGAAAAGAGTAACAAACAGTAGCAGAGAAGTAAGGTGAGCAGGTATGGGAAACAGATGGTGAGTTCCATGCCAGAAATCAGTGAGTTACTGGCCTGAGATCCATGGCATCAATTGCGTTTTGGAGAGCTGTCAGTCAATTGATAAGGATTTGAGAAACTATTTGAAGAAAAAAATCTCTGAGCCCACCGAAAAACCAGATTTTCTCATCTCCTTTCCTTCAGAACCCACTTGATAGACTGATTTGAATATTCCGTCTTTACCTGCCTTGTCCCTGTAAAAATGCAAAAAATCAGTTGTCAGAAGTATCCCGGGCAAATTGCTACATCTGAATCATTTCCTAAATTTATTTTCCTTTCTCAGATAAGGAGTTAAGAGTAGATGATGGAAGTGCATTTCTATTGGACACAGAGTACTACTCTGGTCAAGTTACTATGCAAATGAAAAGTGATATTTTCCAAAGCAAATTTCAATGAGTAATTCATGTGTAGCATACACATGGGAATATTCAAAGCTGTTGTGGCCATTGAAATTAGAGAATAACCTCAACCTGTTCATTTCCTGACTGGCATACTGAAATCTGTCACACTGCAGGTAAGCCTCAGGTTGATGGGTAATATCTAAGTAGTTAGAAGGTAATAGCGTGATCCCAGATTACACCTGACTTATATACTGACTTCCTGGGCAGAACCAGCCATGTCATGCACACAATATTGATTCATAGGGCAGCACATCACCAGGTGTCTCCTGTCATACCCCTTTGCTTATATCTTTGCCAGAGTCCTCACTTTTCTATCTTTTGTTAAAGAAAGTGTGTAAGGAAAAAAGTGAGTTATTGTCAAATATATGAATGTCTTCTTGTTCCTTTCATCTAAAACTCACTTGCTCTTGACTTCCACAAACCTGTCTTCTTAATAGTATCGCTTTCCACTTTGCAGATGAAAACTCAGATTAAGATTCAAGAGGTGCACATAATATACATGTTCACAAAGCAGGTCAGTGGTAGGATTTCAACCAGACCTATCAGTTTCCAAAGCCAACTGATTTGCCAAAGGGTAGATTGCCCAAGTTTCTAAGGTAGAGAAGTTACCTTTGGAGAGGCAATGAGCTCTTTGGGACTGACCCTGTGGGCACGTCTGTGAGTGATGTTTGTGAGGTTCCACACAACAGCTGTGTGCTTTTGGAAAAAAAGTTTGGTGACACCTTCCTATTCAAAGGGTAGAGGGAAGGCAAACTAACTCAGAGCTCTTTGACCTTCCCAGAGGCCAAATGCCTGAAAGAGCAGTAAATCTTCCAAGAAGCCAGAAAAAAGAAAGCCTTCAATAACTGCAGGGAAGGGATAAATCTGAATAGGTGTCTTGTACATTTCAGCATTCTGACAGGTAGGAACCGAGTCAATCAGCAAGCTCTGGAGTATTGTCAAAGACATGCTTGGACAGTGACAGGTCTCACGCTGAATGAGAAGTTTGACATTTTAAAGATCTACAGGCACTGATTTGTTTGTCAGAAAAGCAAGTCTGGGAATTGTTTATCCGTGCATGAGAGTACGTGTGTACATTTAATAGTGAGAAAGGTATACATAGTTGTTCCCCTAAGAGAAAAGAACTCGAAGGTCAAAGATGGAACAGATTTGGCTCAAACATTCCAAAAATAAACAAGTAAAGAGTACCAGAGGAAAAAGTGAAGTTGGAGTTGTATCCATGTGCAAAGTGCTTAAAAATAGAGATGCTGTGGCATTTAACCAGTTAGTGCATACTTCCTAACCAAGTGCATTCATAGCTGAATGCATAACTATCACTTCTGATTCTGTTTAAGTCTATTTCTTTATGGGATGAAATGTGATGCAATGAAATCAGAAAGTATTAGAGTCCTAACATGATTATTTCATTAATACAACCACACTTTCAATATGTTGATGAAACCATTTATGAAATAAGTCAATGTAAAAGCAACGTGGCTATCTCACTCTTGTGTACGAACACCACATTTTCTTTATCCTTTCATCTGCTGCTCTGCCATAAAGAAGGTTAAATTTGACCATTTTAGGAAAATGGATGATGCACCTAGATGCAATAATGTTAACTGAAATAAATCAGATACACAAGCTTACAGGTTGCCTGGTTTCTCTTCTACGAGAAGAAACCCAAAATACAAATAAACAGCAAAATAAAAGATAGATAATAGGAATTAGAGAAATAGGTCTTTTTCAAATGGAAAGGGGACTAAGAGAAGGAGGGAGGAGGAAGAAAAGGGATGAAAAAAAGAATTAAGGTGTGTTACAAAAATGTGCCCACTTCCCATAGTGAATGTAATCATTATATACTAAAAATGTGTGTTAATAAAAACGTGCACCAGAAAGGGAAAGCAGGTTTGCAATCTCTTCTTGCAATTTGGTCAGTTGAGTTGACTTCAGATTTTTCTTTTGCCCAACATTTCTCAGTTTTCCTGCAAGGTTAAAAACAAGGGATTAGCAGAAACTGGCTAGTGAAACTTAGGAAGAGGAAACAACTTTGAAATCCATCAAGTTCTCTGCTGACATCAGCGTAGGTCTGTACACTTTCTATTCTGGTCTCTGGAGGGTGAGTTTCATCACAGTCAAATCATTTTTTTTTCCTTTTTGATGATTTTTGTTTGTAATTCTCTTTTATGATTTTCCTTCATGATTTTATTAGCCACTTTTAAGTTAAAAGTGCCGCAGGGAGCACTGTCGCCCCGGTTGGCAGCAGTTCAAACTCAGCCCGCAGTCCCTGTAGCCTGCAGTCCCTGTAGCAGAAGGAAAATTCCCACTAGTCAGAACCAGATTCCAACTTGATCTCTTTTTAGAACGAACCTTTAAAAACAACCTTGCTTGGTACAAAAATAAAAATTAGTACAACAATCTTTCCTCTAAAGGGTAAGTAACAGAGAAAAACCATGTTCTTCTTGAGCAGTGATATTTGCACACTCATTTTCTGTTGAAACCAAAGCCTGGGGAGAACGGAACTTAATAGTCAGGACCTTAACGGAGGGTCCTTTCACTCACAATTCGGAAATTCTGACTGATGGGAGGTGGGAGGGGCTCTTTTGCTAATCAATGCCCAAAAGAACTAAAGGGAGCAGGAAGGGGATGGGAGGGGACTCAGAGCATTTTAGCTATATTTAGGGTCTGACAGTTGGGGAGTCTCAATGCAAAACGTGTCTTCAAGGGGCCTTTAAAAAGTCTCTAAATCTCCTTAATGTGGATATGAGGGCACTTAAAATGGGAACCAAGGGATTCCCCCCACTGATGCCCAAGACAGACAGCAGAGGGCTCCAGGGAACACGGGGCTGCAGGGCTCCCCCAACAAGAGCAACAGCCCTGGACATGGAGTGTGTGTGTGTGTGTGTGTGTGTGTGTGTGTGGAGGTGTGGGGGGAGCCAGACGTTTCTTCAGGCAACTTTGGGGGAGGTAACATGAATCAGGAAAGACACCCAGATCTCCTACTTGGAGGAAGTCTTGGATGAAGTCACGGAGGAAGTCATCCAAGCACAGAAAAGGGTGAAGCCTGGTGCCTCAGATAGAGTGAAAACAGACATATTTGAAAGCCCAGGGGAGGTTACTGTGTTTCTCGTGCCCTTAGAAAACACCACAAAGGTGTCTAGGGCCGCCCTCTAGTGTCTGTGCTCCTCTGCAAGTGATGGGTTTTTCCATGAGTAATAAAAGGCTTCCTGGTGAAAAACGATTTAGCCGCCTAGCCATAAATAAGATGACCCTCGCAAATGGATTTTAAACATACTGTTCACTTAATGTTTCCAACTATTGAGGTGATCTCTCCCACATTTATTTAGATTTTTATAGCCTTGTTATAGCTTTGCAAATCATCAAATAAAAAAAGGAAACAAGAAAGAAAAAGGAAGAAGGAAGGAAGGAAGGATGGGAGGGACATGGGAGGGTATTGCCCATAAAAATACTGCTTAACATTTTCCCAATTAATGGCAAAATCCAAATTAGATTTCCCTGCCGTTTTTGCAAAGCCTGCATGCTACTCAGCCTCACTGACCTTCCTGATTTTTGTGGATTTATTCATTGCTTTTGCCCTTTAAACAAGTCTGGGGACCAGTTATCCCTGAGGCCCTTTGGCAGTCAGGGAGAGACAAGATACCCAGCCCGGTCCTCCACCGCTGCAGGACACAGAGGCAGTCAACTGTGGATCAAAACTAGTCAGGAAGAAAAATGACTATACTACACATTTTCAGACTTTTCGTCCTTTTTTTCCTTGTCACTGCTGTCTCAACAATATAGCACAATAACTATTTGCATAGCAGTCACATTATATTAATATAAAGCATGTAGAGATGATTTTAAATATACAGGAAGATGTATACAAGTTATGTGCAAATAGCCTGCCATTTACCATAAGAAACTTGAGCATCCCTGGACTCTGGTCTCCATGTAGGTCCTGAAACCAACCCCTGCAGATACTAAATGTTGACTATAATTCTTCCTTTCATGGAACTAAGATTTAATGAGATTAGAGGTAGCATATAAGTAAGCGAACTGGTGCCAGGAGGGAGATTAAAAGCCCGTGGTGTTAGAGAATGATGAAGATAGAGGTAAACTGGGGAAGACTCTATGAGATATTTTTAAACAGAGAACACCGAAACCATGGGACAAGACAAAGAAACGAACAGACTGTGACATGATTTTCTAAAAGATATATGGTCATAGCCCTCCCCATGTGCTTTGGAAGACAAGGAACTATGACTTCTCTGGACCCACTGAGTTAGAAGAGTCTCTTAGCAGAGTTCGTCTGTATACATCAAATGAAGTTGGAACATTTAGCATTCCTGAAAATCATATGCCTCCTATAGAATTCATGAGCTCAGATGTCTGTGTAACTTGCATAAAAAGGCCCCCCATTTAGCACCTAACAGTTTTCTGTTACAGGGTCTGCCAGTTATTTGTGACAATGGCTTTAGTCATCTTATTCTCCCTGTAGGGAATGCTTTAGCTAGTTTCCAGAGTGAGTAATCTTTGAAAGAATAACTTGAAGTTGGAAGTGAATTTCTTGTCTTCTACGATACTTAGATTGTCTAAAATATGACTAATTGTCTTAAATTTATCTTTCTGTTCTTTTGTGTGTTCTAGCATATTAAAAAATGTGTCCTTTTCCCAAAGGCCTTTGGGCACATGCACAAAAATAGCAACATGATAAGTTAAATTAAAACCAGCAGACGAGTGCTAAAATCCCCTAATAAAGAAAAGTAGAAAGACCACAAGTAGTATTACTGGAAGGAGAAAGAAATAAATCAAGTGGATTGAACTGGATCCATTTGTCAGTTGATTTACAAGAAAGACTTGTTCAAAGTAGGTGTTAGAGTGACTTCCTATAAAACCTGTGAAAGACTGTTTGTGGCTATTTATGCTACTGCATCAAGTCTGGGAAATGATAGTAATCCCAAGGAGAGAAGGGATCTAAAGTACTGTTCTTTTTATTGTTAGTTTCATTGTTTATTATGCAGTGCTCGGTCACTATGTGTCTCACTTATTTGCATCTTATTCAGGGGAGAGGAGAGATGAACTCTGAACATAGTTAGCTTTTCTCTCCAGCTCTAAGTCTTGCAGTGAGTTTAGGTATAGTGTGATTCTGTTTGAAAACCAGTGCGGTTCAGTGATAGAGAGACGTGACATAAGGCAAGAATTAAGAAACTAGATTCTGAAACCAGATACAAGGGTTCATAGCCCTGTTTTGCACTGACTTGTAGGACCCTGTGCAAGTTACATACCATTTCTGTGACTCAATTTCCCTATCTGTAAAACAGTCATACCAGAAAGTATATCACATGGACTTGCAAAGACTCAGTGGATCAAAACACATGAAAAGAACCCATATGAAAAGAAGTATGTGTTAGTCATCACTGCTACGTACATTTCTAATTGGTTATGGATTGTTCCTAAAATGATGTTAGCTTTTGCCTTCAATCTCCAACTCATGTGGAACAATACTATTTGCTGAAACTTAGCCTGGAAATTGTTGCACTTTTGAGCACAATGCCCTGCTGTCTTGACTGAGCCTTCTGGGTTAATACTCTTGTAAGCAATAGTGGGTTGTAGGGAAGTTGCCAAATTATTTCACATTTTTCTTGAGATATAAATGATGATTTAAGAACATTAATCTGACAGTTATATTAAAGTAATAAAATAAGTAATGTGTAACAAGTATACACTGAGATTTGTCCATATACCAAAAAAATCAAGGTCATCAGGATGGTGTAATACAGTGAAGATGGATTGGTCTGATAAACATGAAATAGAGTCAACAGAACTCTGACTGACTGGCAGGAAAGACAGGGAAGAGATGTCAAGTTTTTTTTTTTTTTTAACTTTTTAAAGGTTGGAATGTAATAAGCACAAACAGTTGCAAAATATAAATACAATCCATAATGTTATTATAAAGCCAAATACCCTCTAACTACCACCCACATCAAGAAAGAGAATATTGCCAACATCCCAAAATCTCCTTTAATGTTTCTCCCAACTGCTACCCATGTGTCCTCCAAGATAACTAGTACCTTAACTTATAAAGCATAGCTTTGTCTGTTTTGAACTTTATGTCAGTGGAGTCACACCATCTGCTTCTTTAGGTTAATGTACATTTGTGATTCATCTGATTTACTGTTTTATCATTGGTGCATTATTTTGTATTGGTGAACAGTATTCCATTGTATGAATACATTGTAGCTTATTTATCCATTCCCTTACTGATAAACATTTGCATTGTTCTTGGTTTTGTGTTTTTACAAACAATACTTCTCTGAACCCCTATGTGCATGTCTCATAGTATTCATTTGTATGCATTGGGTTGTGTGTATGCCTTGTCATGGGATCACGAGGGCGTGGGATATTGTCAGTTGATGTTTGTGCTCAATCCTTTTCATTTGGATTACACATAAATGGATTATTTAGACTGTCTTTGTCTTTTAATTGTGAATTTCCATTTAATATAGTTATTAATAAATTTGGATTTAAATCTGCAATCTTTTACTTGCTTTCAGTTTTTTGTAACCATTCCGCATGTTTTTCTTACTCTTTTCTAGTCTGCTTTAAACTGATGAAGTATTTTTATTATTGTTTCCCCTCTATTAGTTTTATAACTTCACATCCTTTACCATACTTTTAAGATGCGCATCTCTTTCATAGTTCTACTATAAATCAACAGTTTTACCTCTTTCCAGGAAATTTCAGACACTTTGCCTTTTATTCCCTTCTGACTTGTATTCTATTATTGTCACCTATTTTATTTCTCAAAAAATTTTAACATCACAGACAGTACCATTATTTTCCTATGCGAATGATGTTTAGTTGTGTATTTCCACAGATTTAACCCCTTTGCTGCTCTTTACTCTTCACTGAATTTCTGAGTGTCCCCTGCCTGCAGAACAATCATTAGAGTATTTTAATGAGGTTCACTGATGACAAAATCTCTTGGTTTTGATTTGTCTGAAAATGGCTTTAGTTCACTTTCATCCTTGGAAGATATTTTCCATGTGCATAGAATTTGACTAGTTTTAAATTCATTTGTTCATTTATTTCTGCCACTTTGAAGATATCATGCCACCACTTTCTAGTTTTAATTTCTGTCTATTGAGAAAATCAGCTGTCAGCCTAATTGCTGCTCATTTAAAGATAATATGCCCTTTTTGCAAAACTCCTCTGCTTTTAAAATTTCTCTTTGCCTTAGGTATCCAGTGGCTTTACTATGATGTGCATAGTCATGATTTGCCTTTTATTTACACTTCTTGAGGTAAAGAACTTCTTGAATCTATGTGTTAATATCTTTCACATTTTAGAAAAAAAATTTGTTAGAGTATTGTCTTGGTTACTTTTTACTCGTGGCCAAGACGAAATACCTGACACCCAAAATTAGGGAAGGAAAGGTTTATTCTTACAGTTTCTCGGGAGTTTCAGTCCATACTTAAGTTGGCTCCAAGATAGCGTGGCATGGCGGGCCTGCTGTTCATGGCGGCTGCAAGCTGCGAGCCGCAAGCCGTGCTGGTGAGAGAGAGAGAGAGAGAGAGAGAGAGAGAGAGAGAGAGAGAGAGAGACGGAAGCGGAAGTACAAGAGGAAGACCCGCCTTTCATTACACTGTATGTCGGCTCCACCCCTGGGCGGGTACAGCAAACGGAACACAAGCAAGCGCCAGACTTAGCCCCTCAAAAGTATGTGAGGACTTGGGGGAACATAGCATACCCAATACAAGTATATAGCTTCATATAGTGTTTCTGTCACATTACCTCTATCATTTTTTTTTTTTTTTTTTTTTTGCTGCACCGGGGTTTGAACTCACAACCTCGCACCTGCCAGGGCAGGTGCTTAAGCCACTGAGCCAAACTCCCGGCCCTGGTTTTTTGAGGCAGAGTCGCACTATGTAGCTCAGGCTGTCCTTGTGCTCGCGTTGTAGCCCAAGCCGGCCTTGAACTCACAACGCTCCTCCTACCTCAGCCTCCTGAGTGCTGGGATTAAAAGCGTGCACCACCATGCCTGGCTGCCTCTATCATCTTTTGAGAGTGTAATTCTTACATAGCTACACATAACTACCTATATTTGGATTTTATTTTTACAATTTTAATTCTATGTGATTTATCTCAATATTTTTGAATGTCTCCCAGTTCACCAGTTATCTGTATAATTGTGACAAATCTGCTGCCAAATCAACTTATTGAGTTCTAAATATTGGCTGGCGTATCCTTCAGTTGTAGAATTCCCAGAGGTTATTTTGTTTTTATAGTTTCCACTTTTCTGCCAAAATTTGCTATTGTTTTTTAATTCAATGAACATGTTCAGAGTTATTTTAAAGTTTGTGTCCATTATTGTGTCTATAATGTACAACATGGGAGAAGGGTATGTTTTTATTTTCTGCTTTTTTCTTGGGTTTTGCTCAAACTATCTGGTCTCCTTGTATGGCTCTCACATAAAAATATTTAAAATTAAATGATAGATTTCATATATGAACAATGCTATCTTCGTTCACGGAGTTTAACACTTACTTCTGGCAGGCTGCTCTGAGCACTAATACTGTTCAATCACTTTAATCAGTATTCAGGGATTGAACATGAGTGTTGGTTGCTGGAAAGGTAAGTGTATTTCCAGTTCATCTTTTGTATTAGGGGATAAACTGTTGGGCGTTCAAGGATAAGTGTGGAGTATTTACCTCGAATCCTTACAATACCATAGGTAAAAATTTTTTGCCTCTATCTAAAAATACCTTCCTATTCCCAATTTGAAGTATTTCATTTCAATAGGAACCCAGAATAATCTCATAGGAATTGATGTTGGATTCTACTCTGAATTTCCTTCTTAATTTAGAAATTAGCCCTGTAACACCTTAGTGATTTTAAGAACATTTAAAAAAATAGTTGGTCAATATTTCATAGATTTTTTTTTAAAGCAGGAGTATTAGCCACAATTTGAATCTGGATAGTCTGGGTAGATTATAGTGTTCTTATAAAAATGGAAAAATCTAATGTAAAATTTGGCTTAGGGAAAACAATTTAGCTTCAAATATATTAAATTAGTGGTAATATCCATACACCCATCTGGATTTATTCTATAGGTGGTTTGAAGGAAAAGAAAGAATATCAATAAACAGGTCAACTGCTCTTGCATTGTGTTTTGTCTGTGAAGAAAAATATTTATTAAAGCAGTTATTTACTTCTTAAAAGGTCCCAAAAGCATAAAGAATGGTAGGCTCTTTTATGTCAAGGAGTTACTAATACTTTTCAATCATGTACTTGTGCTTTATTTTACGCTTTGTATATATAATCTTTTAATATATCTTAATATTTCATATTTTAAAAATAATAAGGCCTGGGTTTGATGGAGTTAAGTAATTTTCAAGCAATTACATACCTAGCAAACTTGAAAGTAAATTGCAGAACAGCTATTTACTTTATTTTCTGTTACTGTACTACCACTTTTCTCTGTTGGGGTCAAGGCACTAACATCAGATTCTTTTTGTTTGTTTGTTCTTGAGGTGGGGGTCTCACTTGTGTTGCCAAGGCTGGTCTCTAACCTGTGACTCCAAGTAATACTCCTACCTCAGCCTCTGAGTAGCTAGAAGTTAAAATAAGAAACATTAAGCCATGTGTATTGGCACTGGAAGCACACTTGTAATCCCAGCACTCTGTGGGGGCTGAGGCAGGCGGATCACTAGTTCATATCCAGTCTGGGAAAATTAGCAATTTATGGAGGCTTTGTCCCAAATTAAAAATGGGAAAAAGGACTGGGGATGTAGCTTAGTGCAAAGGTCCTGGGTTCAATCCCCAGTACTGCATAAAATAAATAAACCATTAAAACAAATGTCACCCCTGAGATGGCCTAAACCCAGTGATACTCCATAGCAAAGAGCACAGCCAGACCCGATCATGAGTTGTAACATAGTTGTCCAATAAAAAGAACCAGGCCTTTTGGAGAAATATGACTTACTCAAGGGCCGACGCAAATATATTCAAGTTTAACCTTCTGTGTCTTATGATGCAGAAAATAATGGGGGGCTCAGAGAACAAGCTGGTGGGAGTATTGCAAAGGGATACAGGGGTGAACTGAAGGAGCTCCCAATTTCCAAACTGGGATGACTTGAGCAACAAAATAAGTAATGTGGTGATGGACTATAACCCAAAATAGAAAATAAACATCAGTGATTCTATACTGTTTGTGAGGAGCCACTTCAGACTGCTTCAAAGCTCTGGGAACCTGAGAACACATGAGGGCATCACCTTGCTGTTTAGCACAAGTGCATAATGGGGTACACTTATATAAGCATGACTTAGCAGAGACAACGGTGCATGCGCTACACAGTTATAACCATACACAAGAATGCAAACCTTGATAAAGGCTAACACATATGAAAGGGTCAAAAAACATGCTGCTTGTTGTTGTTGCTGATGTCTGCTCTGTGGGCTTTCTTTTCTCTTAGGACCTCACCCGTGAAAATACCCCTTCAGACCCCCGACCCCAACACTGGTATAAATCATTGAATGAACACATAAACAAATGGGGAGAGTAGACAAATTTCCAAACAAAAGAATTTCAAAATATGTGTGTCGATACTTCCCTGTCAAGGAGATGGAGCATCACTCCCTACCCTCACATGTGGGTTCCACTCAAGGTATGGAAAGGGAGTAAGGATAGTGGAGATTGACATCACCAGTGACAAGTCGTGTTGCTGAAGTACCTTTGATATGATGTGATGAAAAGGACTTGTCCTCTGTGCTCTTCCTTTCCCAAACCAAGAACCCCAAACTGATTGAGAAAAACAAGCACAAATGGAGAGATTCTCTGTGAAACATCTGATCAGTATTCATCAAAAGTCTCAATGTCTTCAAAAAGAAGCAACATCTGGAAAACTGTCACCATCTAGAAATTCAGGAGACGTGACTAAGTGTCATGGGATATCCTGGATGCGATCCTGGGACAGAAAAAGGACTGAAGACATCTAAGTAAGGCATGAACTTGGTTAATGATGGTCTGCCCAATATTAATATCAGTTCATTAGTTGTGACAAATGTATCTTACTTGTGTAAAGTCTCAACATTGGGCACAGAATGTACCTGGAAACTACCCGTATAGTTGTCCATATAAAACTACCTGTAAAGTTGTACCTTAATATCTGTGGGAGATTGGGCACAGGATTCTCTAGTAGATACCAAAATCTGTGGACATTCAAGTTCTTAATATAAAATGGCATGATAGTTGCACGTAACCTATACATATCCTCTTTTGTAGTTTAAAGCATCTCTAGATTACTTGTCATAGCTAATAAAAATAGATACTTTGTTAGTGGTCAGTATATTGTATTGTTTAGAGGCTGATGACAGAGGAAAAAAAATCATTTTATGTTCAGTAAGGACACGATTTTGTTTTTAACAGTATTTTCTGTCCCTGGCCTGGTTGGTTGAATTCACAGATGGAGATTCCAAGAATATAGAAGGTCAATTATACATCCTATGCTCTGTAAGTTTTCTGTAAATCTGAAACTACCTTAAAGTGAAATGTTTAAAGCAAAAATGGAAAATAGTGTACAGTATTTGTTATATCTCCCATATAACTTTTCTTTCATATTGTTTCTCTGAATATTCCAAAAGGAAAATTTATTGCTTAGCTTGAGAACAGTTTTTGTTTGTTTGTTTGTTTGTTTTTGTTTTTGTTTTTGCTTTGTTTTGCAGGACTGAAGACTGAACCCAAGGCCTTCACACTGACCTACATCACCAGCCTTTTACTTATCTTTTATTTTGTGATAGGGTCTTGCTCAATTGCTAACTTGCCAAGGCTGGGCTTGAATTTATAATCCTCCTGTCTCAGCCTCCCAGAGGGTTGGAATTACAAGAACGTCCCACCACATTCCTGAAGTCAACATTCTGCTATGTGTTAGCAGAAATCCTGAGTATGAGGATGTCTTGGAGAGGGCGTGTATTTCTGGGTAGATGAGGGTGCATGCACAGCCCCCATATTTGGACACTACAGTTTTGCCCCCCTTTCCTTCAGTGATCAGTCTCTTCCTTTGTTCAGAATCTCTGAAAATTCCTGAAAACTCACATTTGCTTTTACATGTTTTGGATCAAGTCCTCTATTATCTCTTTTTTTTTTAATTTTTTTTCTTTTCTGAATCCTCCTCTTCTCTCTTCTCCCAGAGAAACTCCCAGATTTTTTATTTTAAGATATTCCTGAACCATAGGATCCATCTTGGTTCTTTGCCTCTCAGGCTGAAAAAAACTAAAACAAAAACAAAAAAGCAAGTGCCCGTGCTGTGGGATTCAGCAGACACTCCTACCTCTCCATTTCCAGACTTCACCAGCTGCACTGTCCCAGCAGCACTCAGTGTAGACTGACCAAGCCAAACTCCTTTCCTCCTTCATTGTCCTGCTGGCTTTCCACCAACAGCTCGCTCCCACTGTGAGGATCCTCCACTTTCCTTAACTCTTTCCTCTTCTTTACCTCATTGTTAGAGTCAGAGATAGAAAAAAGGAGAGCCACACACTCATTCTTCCCACGACTGTTTGTCGGCCAGCGATTCTGTACCAGGCACTTCGATGACTGCAGGAGTTAAGGCAGGTGAGTGATGTGCCTGCCCACAGACAGGGCTGGGTAGCAGCATCTGTTTGTGTGTGAGATTTAACTCAGCTCACAGATTGTAGGTGTTGTTGTCATTTTCATTTACTGAGACACAGAGACTGACCCAATGTCATGCAACTAAATGATACAGGTACTGCCTAAATCCCAGGACTCAGATTCCAGGACACTCAGATTTCTAACTGCTGTAACATTGACAGGATTATTCTTTAAGGTAGATAAATACTGTTCTTATAGCTCTCTCTTTCTCCTTTAAAACATCACAGGCTGTAATGTCTCCTTATTAAAATTCTCCCCTGTTCCAGAATGGAGATTTGATCTAGGGCGGACTGAGCTACATCCCTAGAGACCTTTTTATTTTTACTTTGGACAGCATCTTCTTAAATTTCCCAGGCTGGCCTTGAACTTACGATCATCCTGCCTCAGCCTCATAAGTAACTGGAATTACAGAAAATGTAGTGGTTTTTTTGTTTGTGCATTTGTTTGGGTTTGCTTTGCTTTGCTTTTTAAGGAAAATGGTGCAGTTGGTATTTGGTAGTTCCTTGTGTAGCAGCTCTCATTCATCTTTCCCATTTCTAGCTATCTTGCCCTCTTCTCCTTCCCTGATTACAGGCTAGCAGGTGGGACACACTCACCATCAAGTCTGTGAATAAGATCTGATTCGCATAAACCAAACAATGTTTGCTATCCTTCTGCCCACGAAGATTGGTAAGGACAAGGTTAGTCCTCCAGGCATAAGCCAATCAGTGTCTGCTATTCAAATAACCATGATGACTGGTTCAGGTTATAAAAAATGCCACTCAACCAGGACAGTGGAAAGTGAGGTTCTCTTCTGGATGGGAAAGAGGAAGTAGATGACCTAATTTCTGCCACAGCTGTCAGAGAGGAGGGAAGAAGTGAAGGAAATACAGATGAGTGGAGCCACAGTTCTAACCGGATCATGCCTAACGGCTGCCTTGTTCACTTATGGACATTTCTATTTTATGAGTCATAAATGCTGTGTATTGTATAAGTCACTTTGAATTGGAATGTCTTTGACTTTCATCCCAATTCTACCATCTGATACAAACAATTCTTTGTATTTTAGACATATAAACCTTAAATTTTCCAACAGGTTTTTAAAAAACAAATTTCATAGGGAAACTAAAACAAAAAAAAAAAAACATGTTTATCCAGAGGGCTTCAAATATTGGGAGAATATTTGCAAATAAATATGAATCTCTACCTTGTGGGAAAAAAAGATGAAATAAAACACAGCCTGGATGATTGCTTTGCTTCACATATGAAGACAATCAAGGTTGGGAGTGTGTCGCTGAGGCCAGATGTAACAGATGCTCACTTCATTGGCCCACACGATGCTGGTTTCAGATTGTAGCATACAATTGTCTTGGATTTTGTTGCTAAAAACACTCCTGTTTTTGCCAAACAACCCCATTTTGGAGGCTTGCCCACACAAACACAGAGAGCTCACTGTGATGAAGATTTGTGCTTTTAGTGGGGCACCACTAGATTATAATAATGCGAGAGGTTAGGTCAACCCGCATGTACTCCATTTACCACGCATTACTCACTACGTTTAAAAGCACAGCTTCGTTCTCAATGAGGGAAGATAACACAGAGGGTGATGGGAAGTTGCATTCTATCTAAGAGTCATGCACATCCAAGGACATTCCTTCCATGTCCACGCTAATGTTCCATGGAGCTCTTACCACACGGAACAGGAGACCCAGCTAATTGAGACTCAGCTGCGATGGAACACAGTGAGGCTTGAGTTTTACCAAATTGGGAAGCAAGAGTCTGAGAGCAGTTGTTTTCTAAGCTGAGATACCCTGGTATGCTTTCAGCTTCCCCGTTAACATTGTTGGCCCAGGATGGTTCTGCAGACAAGCACAGTAAAAATGGAAGATTTCTACTCTCCTCTTAGAACAAAACATTAAGAAAATAGAAATCTATTTGGAAGTGGTAATGACAAGTATTTAGAAGGTTTTACTTTCTTTGTTTCTTTTAGCACAAACTACTGCATCTTACAGTTAAGATGTGGAGAGACATAAGCCATAATCTTTTCCTTCAGGAATAAAATACATCTGGATCTGTGCTTTATTCCACGAAAGCAAATGAAGGTAAAACTCATACAGACTGTGACTGTAATATCACACGAAGTAGAACTGAGCTCTGAACAGATTGGGCTCCAAAAGCCAAGTTTCATAGTTTATATGGAACTTGGAGCACATTTTGTGATAGGAACAAATCTTGTTGTAACAGAGGCAGCTCCCTTGCCCTGGTTTTCTCACAGTGAACTCAGAATGGAACAGTACGACACAAAGCCCAGTGCTGAGGCACACAGGTACTGCTGGTAAGAACCGTCGAACTGTGCCTGTGGCTTGCTGTCCTTATCTCTGGTTGCAGTAGGGCTTCAATACCCTTGCCAGTTCCTTGGAACAGTGTGGAAAAGGCTGGAGATGGCTTAGAATGGACAAGGATGGGACATGGAACAGAGCAGAAATAAAGGGAACAGAAGTGTAAGCGAGTCAAGGTAAGTCTCTGACTTCTAGCAGCATACCCCTGAAAGTCTCTGCTTAGGATTTATAGCTAAAAAAACAAAAACAAAAACAAAAACAAACTCTTGTCATCTTCAAGGACAGCATTAAAGCTACAGATTTCACATAAATTCACTTCAATGACAAAAGAAATGGTAAGAAAGAATCAGGGTGGGGGAAACTATCAAGTGACCATGAATCTGAATTCTAACACTGTGGGCCAAACAACTCTGATTCCACTCACCACTGCAGTGTTTTGGGGTTTTTGTTTTGTTTTGTTTTGTTTTGTTTTTTTGAGACAAAGTCTCACTATGTAGATCAAGCTGGCATCGAACTCACTATGTAGCCTAGGCTGGCCTCCTGCCTCAGCCTCCCAAGTGCTAGGATTATAGGCATTGCCACCATGCCCAGGTTCACAGTTTAAAACACTTAAATTTTGAGTCTTTATGGTTGCCTAAAAAATAGATGCTGGAGTCTGGGGTGTGGTTCAGCAGTATAGCAGGTGCCTAGAATTCACAAGACCCTGAATTTGATCCTCAGTAACAACAACAATGGCAGCAAATCCCAGATCAAACAGATGTCAGACTGACACAGAAGCCACTGTGACAGAGGCCTTATTATTTTTTTTTTTTTTGGCTCAAAGCTAACCAAATTAACACTTCACTACTGCTCTGCAGAGAATGAAAGTGCGGTTATTAATTATAGGCTCATTTATAATAATCATGTGATGGATAGTTTTTGAAAAGAGCATTGAGACTTTTCAGAAGAATATAAAATAATTTAGGGTGCATTCATTTCAAAATTATGAATGCCTCAGTTTCTGTTTTAGGGCAACAAAAGAAAAGTTTGTAATGTCTTGTATTTATGACTTAGCTCTTGATTAAGGAGAAATGTTAATATACAATATTTACATCAGAGGTAGTATCTAAAGGTACACATAAATTACCAGAGTTTATAATCCTGATTATTATTTCTTGCTATGACATTTGGTCCAGGTTATATTAATGAAAACAGTATGAGGTGTAAGCTCTTTGAGACAGGTATCTCTTCCTCACTTGATCATTAAATTTCCTTCAAGGCCTTATCTGTTTTTTAAGACCTCATCTTTTGCTCTTCATCATTTTTTATTTGTATATTGTAACCTACTTCTCATCCAACTAAGATCACTATTTACAGTTGTTAGTAATCTTTCTAACCTTTTGTCTTCTTACTACCTCCACCTACTTGATGTCCTCGTGGTTCCCTTCAAGTGTGATTCCCCTGATCGGTATTCTCCGCTACCCCTGTAACTCTCCCCTAAATTTATAATCTTCAATTATATATAATCTTTGTGCTCTTTGCCTGTTATCTGGCTATCACAACCATCCTTAGAGATCCTTACTTCCCATTGCTTTCATTTGGCAAGAAAAACTCAAGAGCATGGGCATTTGATGATTATTTCCTGAGCACACTCTGCCAATATCAGGCATTATGCTTGGTTCTGGGGATAGAAAATGGTCACTGTCCTCAAGAGTTAAAGTCTAATCAGTTGAAACTGTCTCTCAAGATCACCCAAGGCCTTCTGTCACTCAGCAACTAGAGAAAGGGCTGTGGTGAATGAATAGTTTGTGTGTTACCCATTCTGCCATATTTATCTGTCACATACCAACCCCAAGTAGTGTATAGGTACTAAGTAAATATGCTGTTCCCAAGTCCCATTTAACAGAATGGCAAACACACATACACAGATGGTGACCACCATTTTACAAATATGTGAATTGGTTTTTTTTTAAATTAATCATTTTGAGAATATTTCAATTGATCTATTCTTCTCCCCTCAAAAACCAGTCCCAGTCCTTTTCAAACACTGTGAGCTGTGTCAATATTTAAGAAAGATTGTTTGATACTTTATTGATTCAGCCAATGAATGTCAACTGGAAATGGGTTATTCAGTGCTAGGTATTGGGGACCCAACAAAGAACAAGACATAGCCCTTGCTGTCAGGAATTTACAGTGCACTGGAGAGAATGCAAGTGGAGGAGCTAATATATTGTCCCTTGCCACATTTCTCTTGGGCCTGGTCTAATTTCCTCCCAGTCATGCAAGTCCTGTAAATAGCGGGTTTGGTCCACTCGTGGATCCCAACTTGGAACTCCTGACTTCCAAGCCTCTGTAGTGTGACAGGCCCCTTAGAAGGGATCACTCACTAGCAGTAGCAATGACCTGTCTGCTACCGAGACTACTTTTTACTCATGTGGTGATGACTTTTCCATAGAGAGACAACTGTAACCTTACCTGCACTGAGCTGAGTCACAACAATATTCTTTTGCCAAATTCTCCTGCAAGATAGACTGTCTCCCATTTGTGTCTGCTTCTGTAAAACTCATAGAAGTGGATGTGGTGCATATTACTAAGGGGTTTTCCAGAGATATTTTAATTTGATTTCTGGAAGAGCTTATGACACAGCTTCAAAATACTTCAAAGCAAATATTCCATCAGAGTGTGGTTTTAATTATATCAGATTCCTCTCACCTTAATACAGCCTAATACATTTTGCTGCAGTGCATAAGACACGACACAGGTCCCTCTATCCTTGTTCAGTACCAAAAAAAAAAAAAAAACCTCTAAAAGCAAAGACCTTCTGCAAATGTTACTCTCGGTCTTTTTAGTTCTTTCCAACACTCTGGTTCTCACAATGAATGAATTCCACCCTGTCCAGATTGGTAACTGTCTGGAGCATTTTGTCTTACTGTAACAGGATACTAGGGGCTGGGTAATTCATAAAGAATAAAGATTTATTTTTCATGGTTCTGGAGGCCAGGACATTTAAAGTCAAGGGTTCAGCATCTGCTGTATAATCCCAAGTAGGAAAGAGGAAAGGCAAGAGAGCATGCGCGTGAGAGGGTAGAGAAGGGGACCAAATCATCCTTTTATCAGGAATCCACTCCCAAAATAACTGACTCATTGCCACAATAACCATCTTCACATGCCCATGGAAGCAGAGCCCTCTTGACTTCGTTACCCCTTAAAGGTCCCACCCCCCAACACTGTTGCCCTGGGGCTTAAGTTTCCAATATATGAATTTTATGAGACATATCCAAAGCACAGCAGTGCCTTTATACATTTTGGGCCTATCTATTGTCTCTTTCTTTTAGCCAACCCTTACAACTTGTGTGAAGCACAAAACTCCTGCTATTGACCTCCATACCTGTTTCTTACTCTCTGATGCTTGAGGTGGTTTTCTAGGCTGACTAGGGTGTCTATTTAGCACTGAGACTGATCATTTGGCATATTTGTCAGCTTTCTCATCACTGAGACACAATCCTGGATGCCCACAACTTCAAGGAGCAAGGATTTAATTTGGCTCCCAGTTTGGTGGAAGAGAGGGGATTCCATACATGGTCAACAGGTTCCAAGGCAGAAACCTCATGGAAGAAAGGAACAGTGGATAAAGATGCTTAGCTCATGGCGGGCAGGAAGCGGAGCAGGGGAACAGTGCCAGACAGGAAGGGGCCAGGGACTAGACATAGACTCCGAGGCCATAACTCTGTGGACCCCCCAGACACACTTGCTAGTATGTTTCACCAGCCTTCCAGGTAGATTCCAATGCCAGTTAATTTGACACCTCACCTAATCACAACACCTGGTCAGCAGAGGTCTGGAGCACCAAGGTCCTGTCATAAGGAGTCTTTTGGCTTCTCTTTGTACAGCTAACTGAGGGATAGCATATGTGTAGTGATCCTTCCTTGAAATGAAGCAGCAGTTGGGGAAGGTAGAGAACACAGAATAGAGGGTATGGGGAGATGTAGAGTGACATGGAATATAGGTACTCTGCCCATGTACTTTACCTGTGCCTCAGCACCACCCAGATAACCACAGAGCCCATTTAATGCATTAAATGTGACCCAAAGGGACTTCTGGTGGCCTTGCATATGCTATGAAATTTCATTGTGCTGCTCATTAGTGACATGTATGTAGACTGATGGACTAGTTTATTTAGAGAAACCTGGAGCATTGAAACTGTTAGATTTTTTGGCACAAGTGAGAGACAAAAACAGAGAGAAAGAGCCCTTTATTGTGGGCACAGAAGGGTTGTAGGAGAACGCAAGTACCCACTGGGGAGACACAGGAGTGAGCAGGCTTTTATTAGGTCAGACTGGGGGAGGAGTTTGGGGGCGGGCAGGGATGACATACATCCATAGTAGTGGATTAGAGGAGCATTAGCACACAGGCCTAAAACAAAGCAGGAAGTTCATTCTGGGTTGAGGGGAGAAGAAAGAGGAAGTCTGATACACTATTGTCTTTTGGCTCCCTCACCATGTTGGACCACTGCCATGGGCAAATTTCATATGGGCAGAAACCTGTCAGAAACCCGCCCTCTTTCTGATCAAACTGAGCTTCCAGCACCAGGAACTTTACAATGAAATATGACCTTACTGGAAGTTGTGGTTCAAGAAGGAATTGTGGCAGCAATGGACTGTCTACTCTCTATTCTGCCACCCTTGGGTGCAATGCATGTGGCTACCACAGCATGATATTAATAAGCCCTTTGCACCTAGACTTCATTGCTGCTATGATATCACTTTTTCTTTGCTTTTCCTCTGGGAAAAAGATGAAGTAGTTGAGTCGCTACTTGAACATTTCCCCTGTAGGAATCCCACTACTCAAAGGGCTCTGCTTTCTCCCAGTGTTTACCCTCCCCTCCCATTGCCATCAGAATAAAGCCTCGTTTCTGCTGGTTGCATTTCTGGTTGCAGCAGGAATGTTGATCAGCCATTGGGTTATTTACTAAAGTCGAATCAAGAGAGTAGTGATGTAAATACTATTAATGCATCTTTTTTAACTTACTGAATTAAATACAGCTGCTACTTAATTTATGATGGGATTAGGTTCCAATAAACCCATGGAAAGTTGAAAATCTCTCAAGTTGAAAACATATTTAATACTTCCATGAACATTACAGCTTGGCCTAACCTATCTTAAATGAGCTCAGTACATTTTTGCCCCTGAAGTTGGGTAAAATCATGTAATGTAAAGTCTGCTTTAATGTAAAGTGCTGACTATCTCATGCACAAAACAGGCATTTTGTAGCCATCAGGGGATGTGAAAACACAAATCACAGTATCCAAGAAATTTGGCAACACAGGACAAATGTAAATAGTTTCCCCTTTTGATCTTGGCGCTTACTGGGGACTGCAGATCACTGCCACTGCCCCGGATCACAGGAGAGAATTGTACCACATCCCACTAGCCCAGGAAAAGCTCAGAACTCAAAATTCCAGCTACTGTTTCTATTGAATGTGCATATCACTTCACATCTTTGGAAAGTTGAAAATTATAGATTGAATCATTGTAAGTTTTGGCTTGTCTGTTCTTAGGAATCAGAGTTGTACCTAGCTAGGGAAAGTGACCGAAACAAGGTTATCTCAGAATTTTTATATATTTTAAAATGTTATCTAACCTTAAACATGTACCTTCTTTCACTTTCTCGATACTTGATTCTTTGGAAAATATGTGAATGTGCAGACTGAAATTTTTCTTTGCCCCATGCCTCCTCAAGGGAAACAACTTCAAACAGATTCTGAGGTCTTTGCCTATTAACTTCATGATGAAGGCACATTTATGTCATACTAATTCTACCTGATGCTACCTGTGTGAAGACAACCTCCTGCTTCCAAGGGTTTCCTAAGTATGAAACACCTCCCCAGAATACCTTGCTCCCCAGCATTCCCACATGATAGTACCTAACTCCACAACCATATAAGCTCAGAAATCAGCTTTCATTTTATCCCAGTGTTGGAAAGCATTGTCCTAGAGCAGAGGTTTCATATCTGTGTCTGTGCCTCTGAAATCTGTTAGGGTTTTCTAAAAAATGTTTGTGTGCCAGAGTTCCTCCCCTGAATATTCTGATACAGCAGACCCAGGAGGAGGCCAAGGGTCTGCAGTCCACAGATCAAGAATCTGTTGATCCACCCACAATCAGCTAAATCTACCCTCAAACCAAATAGCAGACTGCTCTAGACTTTCCAAGTCTGGTTCTGTATGTTGTGCCTGCTCCACACAGATTATTCACCAGCTTGGTTGTATCCATTGATACTCAGGTAATATCGCAAGAGCAACACCTCTTCCTAAACAGAGACAAGTGCTCCATGTATTCACAACAGAATTCAATTGTAGTGACTCATCATAGTTCCTTGGCCAGAACACTCCTTTTGGTATCAATCACTGTTTCACTCTGCTGGTTCCCTGCCATCCCTGGCACCAGTGTTACTCTAACAGCTGGTCAGGATTAAGAGAGCTGTCACCCTATACATATAAGAATTCAATGCCTGGTGCTGGGCCTTGATGCAATGGGAGTTTAAGGAATTTGAGAGTCTGGGTTTGCCTCCAGCAACAGTGCACATATTGCCCACACCAGCTGCTGGAAGGCCACAACTTCCAACTCTCTAAAATAACAACAGATGCTATATTCAGAGGTCTTTAGACCCCAGAATTCTGTTACTCCTCATCCAATAGTCAAGACTCCTTTCTCTACCTTGAATCCTAAATGTGTGTTGAAAGAGTCACAGGAAGTGTGTCAACCGGAGAGGTAGGCGAGGGAACACTTCTTCCACCTAAGAAGTATTTTAGGGAACATTAGAGCTTTCCCTGGGTGAATCTGGGGGGAAACAGTCTGATCAGGTGTGAGGTGATATCTGAGTTCAGTGCATCACTTTTGTGGCACATTCCACTAAAGCCAAGGGTTCAATACTCTTTAATAAAAATTACATTAGCTTTTTTCTTTTATTGGGAGAATGTTCCCAGGTTCTGCCCTGGACTTTGCTTTGTTCATTTTTATTTTTATTTTTTTATTTTTATTTTTTTTATTTTTTATTTTTTTTATTTAAGCGAAGAATAACAAAACAAAATAAAACACAAAAAAAAAGACGACATATATAGTAAAAGCAGCAAGCAAAAGAGACAAACAAATGACTAGAGTAAATACACAACATTTGCTTTGTTCAAACCCCTCATTAATTCCCTGCTTTCTACCTGCTGACTTCCTCTCTCCCTGAATTTTCTCTCCATTTTTTAAAGTATCCTTTCCTCCAGTCCTACCCAAGAAGATTGAATGGATTCAATTTCTGATTTTGTACAGGATTCCGATGCAAATTTTTCTCAAAGACGTTGTTTATTGAAATCTCCAGTGGTCAGGTGACATTTTTCTCCAACACCCTTCCCATGCTCCTTGGGTAGAACATTATAACTCAGACCCAAAATGCAAATGCCCATGTTTTCAGGAGGTGGAGGAGCTAGATTCAAAACATCCAGCAAGACTCTGTAAGGAAAACAAATATTTCTTCCTGCATGTAAGACTGAAACTGCAGAATACCTAATTCCAGTGGACTTCCTTCCTTCGATCCCCCAAGTGTCACCAGCCCTGAGTCATTTCTTAATTGCTGCATGGTTACTTCATTCATGACATTTTGTCTTTCATCTTTCATCTTATTAGCTCTTTGAGGACAATCATGCTGTATAAACTTTGTTTCCCGACAGTATCTGGTACTGTCTTTTACTTGGAATGGGGGCCAAATATCAATACACACAGACACTAAAAAGTATGCAGTTATACATCACTAGCACTCGCTCCGCATACAGCTAAGCATATGATGTTGTCAGTGGGATATCTGCGATTTTAGCTACAATGTATTAGTTGAGTGACAAGGGGCCTCAGCCCACACAGGAAGGGGAGTCATGACAAATGTCACAAAAGGATTTATTGAGAATGGCTGACCTCTTACCCCAAAATAAGAACCGCAAATTACTATAGACTTTCCAGTTCCATCCTCAGAGCTAGAGGAGCATATGGTGGGTTGAGATAACCATCTTCCATCATTCTCATTCATGAACTACGATGGTGTCCACCACACTGGGCACAAGACTCTTGCCTGAAATCTTCTTTTTCCAGGCTCTGTGCTTTGTTCTACCTCAGCTGTATTGTGACATCCTTTGTTTTTCCTTCCTCCTTCTTCAAAGCCCAAGTAACTAAGTACAGAAAGTAACCAGCCTTTGCTCATAATTGCTCCCAGTTCAGTCTTTAAGTCATGAATCTTTATCAATGGATTTTTATGCAAAGTTTTAGTCTTTTCAATATGCTCCGCAAAGTGGCAGTTATTTGCTTTCTACATCAATATTGTATCTCTCTTGGTGGTTTTTTTTATTTTTTTCTTTTCTTACCTGGATTAAGTATGCTTGGGTTCTTTTTGCATGTGTTATTCTCTGTGGGCAATGCGGATCTCTGTTCAACTAATTCTGTGCGGTTGCTTTTAACAGCTCTGGTGGGTGTAGTCACTCACTGCTCACAGTGTGAGTGGGACAAGGATTTTCCTTTGCACCACCATCACACACCTGTGGCCCAGAAAGATGCGGCTCAGGGTCATTGTCCGCATCCACTCACTCCAAGCTGGATGGTAGGGTGACATGGTTAATGGCAGGACATGAAGCAGAGTTATAGTTGTGGTGACTGTAGATGAAGGTTGTTTGATGAGTGAAAAGTAAAGATCCCTATAATAAATAGTTTGATTTTAAGAAACAATATAATTTAATCATCATACAGCCAGTGACAGTTTCTGAGGATCAGGTGGGAGGTAAAAGATGATGTTGAAGGGGGAAAGATTGGTAGGAACTCATTGCAGGAAGCAGTTAGGTCCTGTGGCTGCATAATCTAGTATTGCACAATAGACTGGGGAGAAAGAAGGAGGGAAGACTAAGAATCCAGAAGCCCCAAAGGATGTTGGTATCACTGCCAACATAAGGGGAATCTGACAAGATGGAAGTTATCTCTGAGTGAATGAGCTGTGTGGATACTCTCGTCTGTCTGTCTGCCTTTCTGTCTGTCTGGCTATGATACTGGGGATTGAATCCAGGGTCTTCTCACTGAGTGGCATCCCCAGCCCTTTTGATCTTTTATTTTGAGGTAGGGTCTGGTCGAATCAGTAAGTTGCCCAGCCTGGGCTCACACTTGGGATTCTTCTGACTCAGCCTTCCAGAGTGCTGGGATTACTGCCATACACTGTCACACCCAACTTGGTGACAGTCTTTTGGTCAAGAAGTTAACTACCCGTGTTCTTTGGCTCATCTGCCCCTTGGTCTTGGGTTTTGAGTTAATATGAGACCCCGCACACCACTATGGGTGAAAGTCTTACAGGATTATTGACTCCCTGTGAGTAGTGCTTCAGGCTCTCCACCACCTGATCAGGGAACTCCGCTGGTTGTAGCCTAGGTGTTGCTTCAAGAACTTGTGTGGCCTTCTCTCTGAGGTGCTATGCCATGAAGCTGCAGCTTTTTTGGAATGATATTCCATGTGCACTTCATATATCTTCCAGAAAGAGGATCAGAGTGATTTTCATAAACCTTAAGTGAATTCCTCAAAAAATACCTGCTGGCATTCTTCAGTTTGCATATACAGAGACTTGGGAGGAGGTGAGTGAGGTAGTAGAAAGGAGTGGCAACCTGGGAGATGTATTCATGGCACCAGAGGAGGAGTATTCTCTGGTGTATTCTTTGGCTTTTGTTTTGTTTTTTAAAGTAATAAAGCTGAAAGCTCAATTTGTTTTTGATTAGCTGCAATTGCTGAAAAAAGACCCTTTGTCTCTGGCAAAACCAGTTTATATAGCAGTAATCCAATCCCAGATACTTGATTTGGGATCCGTAATGAATGCCAACAGTGATAAATACAGACAATTCTTGAGAGGTACTGAGGCGATAATGTGTAAAATCCTGTGCATGGTGCTAGATTTGAAAGACAGGATTTTGAAAGCTTCTGCAATTATAAAATTGCTCTTGTGATGTAGGTAAGTTGTTTAAATCAGAGGCTATGGACTTGTGAATAATACCAAGTTACACTGGAGTTCTCATGAGGTTCTACCCCACAGCTCTGTGTGTGTGTGTGTGTGTATTAAGCTTAGCTCTAAAAAGTAGAGTTAGGATATAAGAGACTTGTTTATGTTCTGTCAGTGTTAATTTTTTTTTCTTTTAAGAATGGAGACATTCTCAATTTCATGTGGAAGTATTCAGAAGTACAGGAACTGCAAGGACTTTAGTGAAGCCATTAACAGATTGCCAGTGCAGAATAAGGAAATGCAAGATGATCCCGCTGGTACTGCTGAACCTTTGTGTGGATTGCAAAGCTTTTCCTGGTCACAAGACATGGCTGCCTGCCCTGCTGTCTGTCCTTCTGGGCCACATCTGTCTTCCATGCAATATGCAGCTCCCGCGGGATCTGGATACTGAGAGAACACTGGGACATCCTTTTTGTTCTCACCAAAGTTCACACACACACACACACACACACACACGTATGCGTTTCAAAGTATGCCTTTAAAACTTCAAGTTTTAAGGAAATTAAATTTAAAAATTTAAAACCTCAGTTTAAGTTCACAGAATCTTTCATTTATGTTGCCAGTTTCATCATACAATCTCATAATCCTGGCAGCCAACGGACAAGGTTTGAACATACAAATGAAAGTCTTTGAAATAAGGATATCGCATCATATGTAATGAAACAGATACATAATCTGTACTCTTTTCCTGGAAGCACTAAAATATTACATGTTAACATAATAATATAACCTGCCTTTTATTAAAGCAATTACTTTGCATTTCCTATGCTAATTGCCAGACATAAAAATAGGCACATGTAGACTTTCTATAGTGCTGGCAAATTTATACTTACCAGGATATTGGGCAAGAAGATGTTCTTATGAGTTGCTGTGGTTAATTAACTAATGGCCAACTTGTGACAGCCAGCTGAACTGAATCAGTGTAGTTCTGGGTGTGATGACCCACCTGAGGATTGTTACCAACAGTATATAAGGGGAACTGGAGGACAAGAGGGTGTGCTGTTGATTCTCCTGTTGAAGATTGTCATGCTGGTTTTCCTAATATGAACTCAGCTGTTGTCACAGAGGAGCTCACTGTTGCTGAGGATGGCTAGGGTTCTTCTGAGGGGAGCTCTGGTCCTTACCTTGAGTGTTGCTCCCTGATTCCAGTGCAGATCCCTCAGTCTTGTGGCATAGATCCCTCATCCCACTGGCACAGACTTTCTAGCTTCCACCACTGATGTCTGGGCCTTTCCAGTGCAGATCCTTGATACAGACTTGCACAAGGCACTATTGTGAGCTCTAGAACTCCAGGGGAACTTGTGGAGGACATTGCCATGGGCTCTAGGTCTTCAACTGGAATCGTACTGGACATTGCTGTGGGATCCAGGCCCTCAGCTGGATTGTTTGGGTCTCTGGTGCGTGGACAGATCTCCTGTGCTCTTTTGCATTAGACTTTTTGGGTGAATGCTATAAAACAATCCTATAAATTATGCGTTGTGTATCAAATTTATTTCTTTTAAAAAAAGAATTGAGTTATATCATGTACAGGTACAAATTCTCTATGATGAATGTGATTATTATGTATATCTAAAATATATCAATAAAAATCTGATTGAAAGAAATAAAATAAATCTATTCCAAACTGTTAATATTATTCTGAATGTTTCTAATATTCACCCTGTATTTTAGACAAATTTCCACACATATTGATATTCTATAGCTGTATGCAATTACTTTAAAATGTCAAATTGAAGAAGATATATTATTTTCCTTATAAAGCTAATATATTTGTGGAAAAATTAGAGTACACAACTAAGCATAAAATAGAAAATAAAAAGAATTTAACTTTCCCTTCCAGAGTTACATACTATTAAAGACTTAGGGCACATTCATTCTTCCAAGTCCTTTGCTGTGTGTGTACTTAGTGGAGTGGCCACATGTCCCAGCTTGTTTAGGGAAGAGGTGTTTCCTGAGATATTGAGCTTTTAGTTTCACAACCGGACAGGCCTAGGTAAACTGGGAGATTTGGTTTGTATAGAGACACTATTATTCGCATACATGGTAACATATAAAATCAGTCTCACTGAGAACTTCAAGTGCAGGTCCAACTCCAAGTTCTTTTATGGATTGTCTTTATTCTCGATTTTCAAAAGGACAGCCAAGGTGTAGAGAAGTGATTTCTTACAATTAACACATGCCATGTGATACCTGAAGTCTATTTTGCTACTGGAGTATTGATTGTCATAGATGTATTTTTTCCGGTTTGTTGTTTTCATTTTTCAATTTACTTATGATTTTCTATACATAGAATTGCAAAAGTGTATCTCATCGCTGTAATTTTCCAATTTTGTATAGAAACTTTACCAGTACCCTTATGGTGTTACATTTTAGTACCAAGTGTGGGGTAGAAATCTAATTTTTTCCTTGTATGGATACATAATGACACAAAGAATTAAATAACCTATCCTTTGTCCTTTGATTGAAATCCATATATTAAGGGCTGGTGATGTAGTTGCGCAGCATAAGCAACTACCTGACAAGATCAAGGTTCTGAGTTCAATTCCCAGTACTTAAAAAAATTCACATATTAAACACACACATGTAGACTCACATGCATGGGCTCATTTTTGGACCTATTCTGCTCTACTGGTCTATTTATGAGGCTGTATCACACTATGTTAATATTGTAGCTCCAAGATGGACAGAAGTGTTAATTCTAGGAGAGCAAAGATGGTTCTAGGGATAATAAGATAGCCACGAAAGACTTCCTCCAAGTCAATCATGGTTATGTTCATTGATGGGAATAGTCTATGTTTCAGTCATGTGTTGCTATTTTGCAGTTCCCATAGAGACAAGCCAAGGAGACCAATGATGAGATTTATCCTTGTAAAGTTTTTGATAGCTGTAACAGACCATTTTTAGCCTTAACTGCTTCTTCATTTTCTTACTACAGAGGGACTTAGCTTTCAACGTTCTTTCATCTTGAAGGTTCCAAGTGCCTCACTCTTGGTGGGGTGGGGGTGTTCTTTCTACTGTTTACACAAACATAGAAACTTAAAGTGATGATGCACACGATGATAACGAAACTGCAGTAAGGGTATGGCTGCAACTGGCAGGGTCTCACAAAATCTGATCACACTCTCAAGTTCCAGTCTTGGCTTCCTTCATGTCCTTAACAATAATGGTAACAATAATACAATAAAAATGGAAATATTAGTGGCACTGCTTAATAGCAGTAATAAATATGTTTTCCCTCATTTAGTGGTACTGCTAAAAGCCTTAAATTGATTTGATCTGTTTGCTCAGTAAATGTAATTTAAGCTTTTTCACATTTTTTAAAGTATCGAGAAAAAAAGACAAGTGATTTCTTATTTGGCAATAACATCTTAGTGGTGGCAAAATAGATACCTTACCAAAACATGTTTGGCCTGTTTTCAATTTGCTTTGGCCTATAAACTAGTGATAAAAGTAGTTTGAAAAGTTTACCAGGTTTTGATAAACATGCCATTTGTTTTGTAGTCAAGTCCTTGAATGTGCATACGATTTTATGTTTCCTTTCAGATGTGGTATTGTACAGAGCAGACAGAGACATCCAAAAATAGCCAACTGAAAGACAAAATGCTTCTACAATTAGGGCTTTGTGGGGGTTTATAATCAACTCCATGCATGCTAACAACTTAATTTAGTTCATAAAGAGTACATTAAGCAAACAAGCTTTAAAAGACAAATATAAATAAAAGATGCAAAACCTATACCAGATCGGTCACTCAATATATAACAACCAAAAGAGGCAGGAACTTTCTTGATCAATACAATGGTAGAGTTTGTAGCCACACTAGGCGTTGTAGTCAGGGGTTACAAGGAGAACTGCATACAGGACACAGAATTTGTAATACTGCTTTATGGTAGTCACCCAGAGTTAAACACAAGAAAGTGCAGAAAAATCTGTCCACAGCACTAAAGACCCAGAATATTCAGCCAAGGGCCTGGATCCCACAGCAATGTCCTGCATGAGTCCGGCTGAAGACCCAGAGCCCATAACAATGCCTCCCACGAGTCCAACTAGAGATGTAGAACCCACAACAAGGACTCATGTGAGTCTGTTTTATGAATCTGAACAGGGAAGGCCCAAAGCTCAGTGGTGGGAGCTAGAAAGTCTATGCCAGTGGGGTGAAGGAGCTGTGCCAGTAGGTTGGGGGTTCTATACTGGAGCTGAGAAGTCATGCTCAAAACAAGGAGCGGGGCTGTCCTAAAAAGTACCACCAATGAGAGCAGTCAAATACATGACAGGAAGCCAGTGTGACAACCTTCTCCTGGAGATTAAATAGCACATCTTTCCCTCTGGAGCCAGGAAGTGATGCTCAATGTGAGAAGCAGAGCTCCCCCAAAGTGAACCACAGCCACTCTCAGCGATGAGGTCCCGAGCTCCTCTGATGATAATGGCCAAATCCATATTGGGGAAGCAAGACATGACAAGCTCCTCCATGAGAACCAACAGCTCAAAACCACAACACTTAGGAGAACCCACAATGCCAACTCTTCTTCTCCACATCTCTATTTATGCTGGCAACTTTCCTCAGGTGGGCCATCTACATTCAGCACCATGCTGATTTAATTCAGCTGATGTTAAGTTGACCACCAGTTTTTAATCCATAACACTAGGAAACAAGCCAGCAGCTCCAGTTTCTTACTTTTTAATTTCTTTCTCATGTTCACCTTAAAAAATTGGAAATGTCTTCAATCCACACATCCATTAGTTCATTAAATAATTTTCAAATGCCTGGGTATGCCAATTACCTGATGCTAAGGATATAGCAGTCAGCAGATGAAACTCCTTTCTATCTTGAGGCTTACATTCAAGAAAGAAAAGATAGGCAACAAAGTAACAAATCAGTGCAGACTTAAAATGCCAAATAGTAAAACACGCTATGGAGAAAGATAGCACATGGTAAGGAAAACTGCCAGTGTTCACCTGACTGTTAGTGGTGGTGAGGCTGCTGCTATCTGATTTGGAAGAGACTGAGAAGAACTCCACAGGAAGGTGTCACTGTGTAAATCTCTGGAGAATACAAGGGCTCATCAAAACATATGGTATGTGTTTAAATCTTTAATAATGATACAGTAAAAGACAAATGCCATTAATCCCTCTCAAAATATTCCCCCTCATTTATAATACACTTGTCCCATTACTCTTGCCAGTTTCAGAAGCAGCTCCGGAAATCCCTTCATCAGTGTCTATAGGAGGCCTGATAAAAATTTGGTGGATGTTGTTGCCACTTGCTGTTCAACAGAAAGTCAGGCTTGTAAAAACATAACAGTGTGTCATCATACACATTAGTCACTTGCTCTGACACTATGCAACTTCTAGCTCTTGCCCAAAGTCACAATGACCATGAAAAGTAAATGTTTTGAATTTATTCAGGATATTCAGGTAACCAGGACAGTGCAACTAAAAACATAAATGAGGCATGTCCCAGGACTGCTTCAGAAAATGGTGAGAATAATAGAATACGTGTATTTGAAGTAAGGGGGAGTATTTTGAGGGGGGTTCATGACAATGTGTCTTTTACTATAATGATATTTTCTAAAAATTTAAACATTCAGCATATTTTTCAATGACCCCTTGTTACTTTTCTCTCATTGCTAGGATGAAATTCCTGACACCCAAAATTAAGGAAGGAAAGGTTTATTTAGCTCACAGTTTGTGGAGGTTTCAGTCCATAATCAGCTGGCTCCAAGGCAGGGTGGCATGGCACAGGGGCAACACTTGAAAGTGGCAGAAGAAAGCAAAGCAGCCAGAGCAAAAGGCGGAGGCAGGGAACAAGCCTCTTTTCCTCCCTTACATTGTACATAGGTCTCCCTCCCCTCCAGGGCAGTGTAGCACTCACAGAATTTCCTTGCCCCCTCTTTTGCCCTTTTGCTCTTGATGCTTTGCCATCTTCTGCCACCTTGAACTATTGCCCATGTGCCATGCCAATCTGTTTTGGAGCCAGCTGATTATGAACTGAAACCTCCACAAACTGTGAACTAAATGAACTTTTCCTTCCTTAATTTTGGGTGTCTGGTATTTTGTTCCAGCAATGCAAGAAAAGTAACAAAGTCATCCTTTACATGAGGAAGTAAGCCATGTGGGTGTCCTGGCCAATAGCATTACGGGCAGAACTAGACAGAAGCTCAAAGGCCATGCCCAGTGAACTGCAGGCAGAGCAAGGAGATGGCATTAGATGGCATTCAGGAAGGACCAGGTAGAGCCAAGCAGAGGGCAAAAAATGTGGGATCTTTTGGCCATCTAAGGATGTTGGTTTTACTCCAAGTGAGATGGGAAGACTTCAGGGGATTTTGAGTGCAGATTCGACTTTTGGTAGGACATAGATTAGGTTTTAATAGGTTAACTCATCTCTTATATTGAGGACAGACCCTAGGGACTCAAAGGGGTCTAAAGGGTCTTCAGAAGATAGTGCAATAATCTGAGAAGGTGAGAGGCTGGGTCGTGAAGGTGGAGAGCAGTGATTTGCTTAGGGTGCATTTTAAAGAGATGGGCAATGGTGTTTGCAGGTAGATTAAAGATGGGTACATGAGAAGAGGGCTGAATGAGCACTGTGGCTTTGGCTTGGGCAACTGGAAGAACGGGGGTCAGCTGACAAACTGTGACAACTGTCCTCCTTTTCCTGATTTTCTTACTTTTTCCTCAGTCTGACCACTCTATATACCCCATTTTTAAAAATTAATAAAATGCATTTTAGAGTACTTTTAACTTCATCAAAAAATTGAGTGGAAAGCACAGAAAATTCTCATATGTCCCCCTACCCCATCAGACAACTCCCTGCCAGTGTAGCATTTGCTATAATTAGTGAACCTATGTGGATGCTTCTTTATCAGCCAGAGCACATAGTTTATACAGGGATTGCCCTTGGGGTTGTATACTTATGGATTTATACAAATGTACCTACCATTGTCTTATCATACAGAACAGTTTAATTCACCCTGAAATATCCTCTCTGCATGTATTCATCCCTCCCCTACTAATTTCCCTTGGCGACCACTGATCTCTTCCCTATCTCTGGTTTTGTCTTTTCTAGAATGTCATACAGTTGGAGTCATACAGATTGCCTTTTTTCACTTTGTTATTTACATTTTGTTGTCCTCCATGTCTTTTTATGACTTGATGTCTTTTTGCAGTACCAAATAATAGTCCCTGGTTTGGATGTGCCAGAGTTTGTTCATCCATTTACCTACTGCTATGGGTTGGATTAAAAATGTCCCTCAAATATGGTCTATGTGTTCACAAGTGGGGCTTTTGGAAAGTGATTAGATCAGGGCATGGAAGGCGATTCATCACTGATTAATCTACCGATGAGTTCACTAGCTGAGTAGACTGTTAGGAGTAGGTCTTAGACAGAGGAAGTAGTTCACGGGGGTCATGGCTTTGAAGGGTCTGTCTCTTCTCTGCCTCTTTCTCTCACCTTCTCGGCTTCCTGGATGCCATGAGGTGCACAGCTTTTTCCACAGTGCCTTTCCACTACGAAATTTCTACCTTGGAGCCAGACCATGGACTGAAACCCCTGAAACCCTGCAACCAAAAAAACTTCTCATCCTTTAACTTGAGTATATCATGAATTTGTCCACAGTGACAAAATGTTAACCAGCACAACTACTGGAGGGCATCTTGATTACATCCAGGTTTTGGCAATTATGAATAAAACTGCTGTAAATACCCACATGCAGGTTTTTGTGCAGATAAGTTTTCAATTTATTTTGGCCACCAGTACTAAGGTGGATGATTTTCACCTCACACTGTAGCAAAAAGTGCCTCCAGCCAGTCTGTTAGTTGCCCAGTAATAGTTCTTGTCACAGCTCTTCTTACTACTGTCTCCTAGAAACAACTGGTCACTGTGATGCATAGCTGATCACTATGATGCATATTGTAAGAACCAATCAAAGACATCCAGTTACTCTACCTCCATACTTCCCCTCTACATCCCCATAGAAACCTCCCTCCCTGAGCCTTAGAGGTCTGACATTTTTTCTGGAGGTCAGTGCCTCCAAATCCTGGGTATCGTTTTGGTGTTTTTGTTGCCGTAGCATCATGGTAAGCGTAAGTATAGTTTTGTAAGAAGCCATCAGATTATCTTCAAAATTGTCTGTAATATTTTGCATTTCAATTAGTAAAGCAGGAGGGTCTCTTGTTCCATATCCTGGCTAGCAACTGGGATTGTCACATTTTGGATTCTGTCCATACTAATGGACATGTAGTAGTATCTCATTTTTAAAGGTTTTTCTAAGAATTTCTTTAAAAACTGTATTGGACCCCCTTCCCAGCCCTCATTATCCTGTATCACTAAGACCTTTGGAACTTTCTCTCAGCTTTCAGAAATTCTCTTTTGAGTCTCAGATTAGATAAACCAACAAAAAAGGTCCTGTGATGAGCATTGCTCATAGACAAAGTCCTCTGAGATCTGTCGTCAGTCTCTACACAGGTCCAGGTACTTGATTCCCTTTCATCCTGTTAGTTACTAAATAAGAATATTCCCCCTTGCCTGGGTTACTGTCCCCTTTCTATGCTAAGCAGATTAGTGTGTGCAAACATTTCCACCATCCAGGCTCCGTGATATTCCAGATTAGTGTGTGCAAACATTTCCACCATCCAGGCTCCGTGATATTCCTAATGATCTCCTCCACTTTTGCTCCTTCAGGACACAGAGCAATCCCAGTGATCTTTTCGTTAGACCCTAACACTGTGTTGTTTAATGTTTCCCAATTCTGTCCCATCACTGTGAGGCTCAAATCCAGACCTGTCACCATGACCTAAAGCTCCTGGAGCATCTGACCTCTGCCTGCCTTTCCCAAACCTCTTTTCCTTGTCTCCCTTGCTTCCATCTTTCATATGCACATCTGGTTACTCCTCCAGAGCCTTTCCATTTGCCCTTTTCTATACCTGGGATGCTTTCCCTCTTTGAGAGCTGCGGCTCATTCTTATCATTCAAGTCTCAGGGGTTCCCTGACCTCACGAGACAATGCACCTACCAACTCCCCATCAGCCCCATTCATTCTGTAGCCCATTTCCTATTTCTATTTTTTACGTAGCACTGATGGTTACTACCGGAAATTACCTTGTTCACTTACCTGATTGCAGCCTGTGCCCCTCCATAGAACGTTAGCTCTCCGAGGACAGATACTAAACAAGATTTTTCAGTGATGTTTAAGAGTTTAGGATAGTGTCTGGCTCATAACTCAGAACTTCAAGAATTACCTCCTAAAGAAGTAAATGTTTTGAAACCCGATGCATCCCCCGAATAACTCATTATTCTTTTCCTTCCATTTGAGTACAAATGATTTACTTTCTCAAGTTCCCTCTCCTCAAATCCAGGCAGTGTCTCGGTTCATAAACTTAACTGCAAACATATATGCAATTATGAGCTTAACTGCAACCAGAATCATGAAAAGAATTAAGTTGGTGAAAAATTTTTTGAATTATACTTAATTCTTCCCTCTTTTTCTATACTGTTCAAACAAAGTCCTCTCAAACCATATCCCATAGCGCTCATACCAAGTCCTGTTCATCTTTTGATCTCTGTGCTTTTTAGATTCCTTCTTCCCTTTGCTGGTCATGGCCCTCATCATTGGTTTTATTTTTTATTTTTATTTTTTTTTTGCATCTTTGGTCTTTCTATATTTTCCTAGCATAGTGATGAGTGATGCTGAGCCAATATTTCTAAGCATTTGTTTGCAAATTTCTTCCCTTATAGGGTACGTTCCTTTTAAGAATCAGAGGCATGTTTGGGACTAAAGATATAGCTCAGTGGCACAGTGCCTGCCTGGCAAACGCCAGGTCATGAGTTTGACTCCTATGTCACTGATACAGTAGTAACAAGAAACATCACAAATTGAATGTGATTGCCTGCTAGGGTAACTAGTCAACTAGGAGGTGTTCCATAAATATTTTGCTATTGAAGCCAGTATCCTTGAATTTCACCCAGAAACTAACAACTTAAATGTAAACAATTTAAACTTAAGCTAGTGGAAGATGTGTCCTTGGTAATTTGGAGGCATTTAAATTCTGAAACAGTAATTGCACAGATCCATATTAAGTCTTCAAAGAAGAAATGCAGAGAATGAAATTAGGCTTTGCTGTCCAGCATTGTACAAGGTCTCATTACATTGACTGTAATAGCCAGTTTCAGTGATTGAGATGGATATACTTTTTACTCCAAACTTAACATAGTAGGTGGTATTAGCGTACTGTGAATGATTTCTGGGCCATACACTTTCCTTTTTCCTGAGTCTTTGCTGACCAACAACTTGCAATTTGCTCTCCTGGTGACCCTCCTCACCTCTATGGCCTACTGCATGTACATGGGTATATTTGATACTGAGTTTGGGATAGCCAGATTTTTCATGAAAAATAAGAAATTGATGTTGTCACCTGTAAATATGGGTTTTGTAAAATGGATTGTGTAGACTGGGTTAGTCTGTGCTTGAATGAAGTGACAAGTTTGAAGTTGCTGGTGTTTCGGGTATTTGGTACAGGTGCTTCCTGAGATGCTGTAGTGGACCACGACCTTGGCTTCCCCCAGTGACTTGCACTTTCTGGTGCACATGCCCTGGTGTAGCCATCTCCCTTTTGGACCTGACCTCGGTCATGTGGTCTAACTTTGGGAAAAGGAACAGCAAGTAAAACACAAGTGAAGGCTGCCTTCCTTGTACACTTTGGAACTTGTCCCCTTGGAACACTCCTCCTTGGAATCCAGTCTCTGTGCCATGGAGCGGTCCCAGCACCTGTGGAGAAGTCCACAGAGCAGAGCTAATGACCCAGGATGCAATCTCAGTTGAATTCCCAGCAACTGGTACCTATGCACAAGCAGGGTCATTAAGAAATTTTCACTTTCCCAGTGACTCAGCCCCAACTGAGTTCCACATTCTCAAAACACCTTCAGTGTTTGTGCCAAAATTTCAGTTACATATAGTCTCTGCCACACCAATAATGATAACAGGTAAAGTAACCAAAATTTGCACAGTATTTTGTATGCAGCAAGTACTTAGCTAGTGGTTGAGTGTATGAATGTAACTCTGCAGCAGTATAAGTGAAAAAAATTTTATTTTTTTCTTGATCACTATTTAAAATCATACTTCGACAAGTAATTCCACAAATACTTACTGAGTTCCTGCAGTGTGTTATACACTGGTGATTTAATAATGAACAGGAATGTAGTGAGCAAGTCTTATTCTAATTAAGCCTATGTTATAGTGAAAAACATGGAAAACAAATAAATAGTATGCATTATAGTATGGTAACCACCTATGAAAACAATGAGAATGGTTGTGTTATGTGGTCTGAGTAGGGTGGCTGCTGTTTTCTCTTTATGGCATTCAGAGTGTAGGAAAGACCCCTTCCTGGGACAAGCTGGTTTTCAGGCCAAGGGGAAAGGAAAGAGGGGAGCCTTGCTATAGTCCTTATAGCAGGGGAGCCCAGTATATCCTGTTCTCTCATACTGCATTGGTCAGAGCAAGTCATAGGAATAATCTTTACTGGGTAGAGAAGCAGGTAATTGGAATTTTCAATATACTCTATCACATTTAGGAAAATATGTTAGATGTAGACAAAAGTTAACTTAAAAAATTAAGAAAATGGCAGTGCTACAGAACCTCAATGAAGCGTTAGAATGTAAAATGACATGGTCAGAAATGGCTTATTTGGAGATCTATGAAAGATCAAAAACAGTTAATGGGGTGCAGTGTTCCATCCTCCATTGTTGTAACAAAATGCCTGAGGCTGGATAGTATATAAAGAAAAGTTCATTTCTCTCCTAGTTCTGAAATCAGCTTGCCTTTGGGGAAAACCCTGTAGTAGATGGTATGACAGTGGTGGGGCAAGATGCTAGGTTAGAGAGAGGCCAATCTTGAGTTTGTATAACAACAATAGTGAGAACTAAGCGAGATCAAATGAAAGGATA
Source organism: Dasyprocta punctata (assembly GCA_004363535.1). NCBI lineage: Eukaryota > Metazoa > Chordata > Mammalia > Rodentia > Dasyproctidae > Dasyprocta > Dasyprocta punctata. The sequence continues at coordinate 74,916 of RJWM01006653.1, forward strand.
CATTCATTTCTCCCAAGGGCAGATGACTTAATCACCTTATACAAGGCCCGCATGTCCTACAGACCCCTCACCTTCCAGCATTACCGCATTGAGGACCATGCTAAGAAATCAAAACATGGAGTGTGCCTTGGAAGATTTGGATAAAGAGAGTCTCAGTAAGAGGAAAAGAAGTATAAAGGTCCTGAGGTAAGCACATGCCGAATGACTAGAAGAGGAAAGAAGATGGCGACCAGTTGCTGCTGGAAAATGTGAGTGCTTTTGTGGGCTGGTTACCAAAAATATGGACAGAAAAGAAATGAGGGTGGTAGATGGAGACCACGTATATGACAACCCCAGGAGGACTTTGGATAGCAGAGTGCCTCCTTCTGACTCATATTTTAGTAAAGTCACTCTTTCTTCTGTGTTACACATAGGTCAAGATGGACCAAGGATAGAGGCCAGGATACAAATAGAAATTTCTAGAAACTCCGTTTGACTCAGCATTTCCCCTCACTGATGTCTTCCTGAAGGAGTTACAGACATATACTACAGTGACCCATGCACACCCATGTTTATAGCTGCACAGTTCATAATAGCTAAACCTCAGAAGTGACCTTATGTCCATCAACAGATAAATGGATAAAGAAAGTGTGGCATTCACACACTACGGAATACTACCCTGCCAGAAAGATAAACTTGAGACACTCGTAGGTAAGTGCACACAATTAAAGATGATAACACTAACTGAGCAAAGCCATTCTCTGTTTCTCTCACTCTCTCTCTTCCTTTCCCCTACCCACCCCTCTTCCTCTCACACAAAATAGAAGATAGATAAAGAGTAAGTAGGGAGATACTTTTTAAATAACGGAGGAAGAAGAGATGAAGGGAGTGGGGAGAAAGGGGAGAGAAAGAAGATGAAAAAAGAATTGAAGGGGGAAAATGATGAGAATGGAACTTTTGCAAATGGGAAGAGGGCCAATATTTGGAAGGAGAAACAGGGTAGGGGATGACAAAATAGAGAAAAAAGAATTAAAATGTACTATGGACATGTACCAACTCCCCATTATAATTATAATCCTTATGCCATTATGTACTGCAAACATGTACTAATAAAAAAAATTGAACAGAGAAGCTTTCTTCAATACTCCAGGCAAGACATAATGGTGGCTTGTATTAGAATGGAAGACGCATGGTGGTGAGAAGTAGTTGGATTGTGGCTGTTTTTGAAGGTAGAATGGACAGGCTCCCGTGGGATGCAGAAAGTGTGAGATTTAGACTGACTTTAAGGTTTTAAAAAAACACACTTTTTGGTCCCATTCTGGTGCATTATAAGCAAAGGTATGACCCCTGCCTGCTTCCAAACCCAAGACGCAGACATCATGAATAAAGAAGACAATCTTAGATATCTCTGTTCTCCTTCCTCCCCTCTAATTTTCTTCCATAAAGCTAAAGGGGCAGGCAGAGGTAGGACTATGGCTTGGGAACTGAGAACAAGTGGAAATATTTGTGGCAGGGTACTGATTACAGGGGTAAGTTAATAACCTTCTTGGCCCCTGCCTCTGAAGACCATGGACTCTACCTCTGTCTAGCTTGGGAATGAGGTGGTCCTACTGAAAAGTCTGTGTTGGAGTCCCTACTAGTGTGTGACCTTGGGCCTTAACCTCTCGGTTCTATTTTATCTCCTGTGAGGAGGCAACATGAACTTTACCAAATATGCTCTACCTCTTTCTGGATGGAGCCTACCACCTGATGTTTGGAAGTTCCTCCATCTTGCATTCCTTCCCTTTCGGGATCATTTTGACTCCTAACTACCCCTTATCTTATCCATGCTGGTTATGATACCTTTCCTTTAAAATATTAAATGAGGGTGTTTGCATGTGGTCTCTTCCCACCTTTCAGCCAATCCTCTTCCAATTTCCACAGCCTCTTCCTGAGACACATAGGCACCACGTTCATACTAATCTCAGTTTTTTCATTCAGTGGTCCATCTCAGGCCCCACATACATCTGCCCTAAAATTACAAAACCCTTCTGCAGTCAAACCAAAACTTTGATTCCGTTTAGGTTTGGGCTCTAGAAGAGATATGTTATACTTATCACCTAAAGCTGTAATTCTTATCTCATTTGGCCAGAGGCTTTTAGATAATTTTCCAACAAACCCTGCTTCAAATATCACTAATGAAGAGCCATCTAGATCGTCATCATTTGTGGAGTGGGAGATATGTAGTCAGTTGAATCTTTAGTATGCTACCTCTTTCCATTTTCAGTTCTTATTCAAAGATTACACTGGATGTTACATTCCTGAGGACAACTGAAGAAACCTCTTTTTTTTTGTTTTGAGAATTTTTTTTATTTTAAAAAGCAAAACAGAAAAAGGGTAGAAATAATATAGAATTTCAAAAAAGAAAACAGTAAGAAATCAACATTAGTTAATATATTGCATATTGTTATCTTAGAAGTAGTTATTTAAGTTACAAAATCTAGGCATAAAAAATGATCAGTCAATCAAGCAATGACAGCACAAACTATTCTTTTTGATGAACTAACAGAGAATTAGTAATACAGTTATCTATCTTGCTAACTTATACATACATACAGTTATATGTGTATACATACGTACATATAATCTTTTCCTTTCTTCCATTTCTCCTTTCCCCTATCCAAGTTGTTCTTTAATTTTGAGTACTTTCTTTCCCTTTCTTTATTACAATATCTATTGTATATCTTGAATCCTCTTTCCATGTTTTATTATTATTATTTATTTTTTATACTAGGGAGACAATACGATATTTACAAATATGAGTCTGATTTATTTCACTTATGAGTATAGTCTCAAGTTGCCTCCATTTACTTATAAAAGCCTCAAGATTATCCTTTTTTATAACTGAGTAATAATACATTGTATAAAAATACTACATCTTTTTCATCCACTCTGCAGTTTATTTGCATTTTGGTTGTTTCCAAGATTTAGCTGTTATAAATTGTGCTGCTATAAACATGGTGGACATATATTGCTGTGACATGCATTTTCAATCTTTCTGGGAAAATATCCAGAAGGGGAATAGATGGATTGAATGGGACTTCCAATTTTAGTTTTTTGAAGAATCTCCACACTGATTTCCACGGTGGCTGCACCAGTCTACACTCCCACCAACAATGGAGAATTGTTCCTTTTTCCCCACAGCTCCACCAACATTTGTTATCACTTGATTTCTTGATGGCAGTCATTTTTTCTGGAGTGAGATGGAGTCTTAATGTTCTTCTAATTTGCATTTCTCGAATGACCAGGGAGGTTGAGCATTTCTTCATGTATTTATTGCCATTTGTATTTCTTCATCTGAGAAGTGTGTGTTCATCTCAGATGTCCATTTATGGATTGAGTCTTTGAACTTGGGGGGCCTGATGTTTTTCAATTCTTTATATGTTGTGGATATAAGTCCTTTGTCTGAGGAACAGTTGGCTGAAATTCTTTCCCATTCTGCAGGTTTTCTTTTCACTCTATTGGTGATTTCTTTTGAAGTGCAAAAGCTTTTTAATAAGATGAGATGCCAGTTGTTGATTCTTTGAAGTACTTCCCGTGCAGTTTTCGTTTTGTTCACGAACTCTTTGCCTACACCTATGTCTTCAAGATTTCTACCTACTTTGTCTTCCAGCAAATTTAGCATTTCTATTTTAATATTTAGATCTTTGATCCATTTTGACTTTAGTGCATGGTGATAGACATGCGTCTAGTTTCAGTCTTTGGCATGTGGAAAGCCAATTTTTCCAGCACCATTTATTAAAGAGGCTATCTTTCTTTCAGTGAACATGTTTAGGCCCTTTGTCAAATATAAGATGGCTGAGTGTCTTTGTAGCTGAGTTTACATCTTCTAATCTGCTCCATTGATTCTCAGGTCTATTTTTTTTCCAGTGCTATGCTGATTTTATCACTGTAGCTTGGTAGTATAATTTCAAGTCAGGGATTGAGATGCCTCCTGCCTCACTTTTGTTGCCCAGAATTGCCTTTGCTATTCTAGGTCTCTTCTGTTTCCAAATGAATTTTAGGAATGTTTTCTCTAAATCTGTGAGGTATGTTAATGGTATTTTTATTGGGATTGCATTAAATCTGTATAACAATTTTGGGAGTATGGCCATTTTCACAATGTTGGTTCTTCCTAACCAACAGCAAGGAATACGTTTCCATTTTCTAATATCTTCTTCAATCTCCAGTACTATGGTTTTCAGCATATAGGTCTTTTACATTCTATGTTAGGTTGATTCCTAAGTATTTCATTTTTTTGCATGCTATTGTGCAAGGTGCTATTTCCATAATTTCTCTCTCAGTGAGTTTGCTGTTCTTTGCTGTTCGTGTACAGGAATGCTATTGATTTTTGAGTGTTGACTTCATTTCCAGTTACACTGCTGAATTTGTTTACTAATTCTAGTAGCGTTTTGATGGAAATTCTAGGGTCTTCTATGTAGAGAGTATCATGTCATCTGTAAATAGTGATAATTTAACTTCTTCCTTTCCTATTTTTATTCCTTTTATTTCTCTCTCTTGTCTGATTGCTCTGGCTAACATTTCCAGATCTATACTGAATAGGAGTCGTGATAATGACATCCTTGTCTTGTTCCTGATTTTAGAATGAAAGCTTTCAGTTTTTGTCCATTTAGTATAATGTTGACTGTTGGTTTATCATAGATGGCTTTTATCAAATTGAGGTCGATACCATCTATTCCAAGTTGCTGTAAGGTTTTTGTCATAAACGAATGTTGGACTTTGTCAAAAGATTTTTCTGTGTCTATTGAGATGATCATGTGATTTTTGTCTTTGGCTCTGTTGATGTGGTGTATTACATTTATTGGTTTGTGTATGTTAAGCCATACCTGCATTCCTGTGATAAATCCCACTTGGTCATGATGTATAATCTTCTTGATGATTTGCTACATTCTATTTGGCAGTACTTTATTGAGAACCTTTGCATCAATGTTGATTAGGGAGATTGGCCTATAGTTGTCCTTTTTGTTTGGGTCTTTCTCTGGTTTTGGTATCAGAGTAATACTTGCCTCTAGGAATGAGTTAGGGAGGATTGCTTTCCTTTCAATTTCATTGAAGAGTTTGAGGAGTATTGGCATTAAATCTTCTCTAAATTTCTTGTAGAATTCAGCTGAGAATCCATCAGGACCTGGGCTTTTCTTTGTTGGTAAATTTTTAATCACATTTTCAATTTCAGTAACTGATATTGGATTATTCAAAATTGTTATATCTTCCTGATTCAGCTTTGGTAATTCATATGTTTCTAAGAATTTATCCATTTCCTCTGTGTTTTCCACTCTATGTGAGTAAAGATTTTCAAAGTAGTTATTCATGATCTTCTGAATTTCCATAGGATCTGTAGTAATTTCTTCCTTTTCATTCCTTACTGCATGCATTTGAGTTTTTCCTTTCTTTTTCTTGATAAGATTGGCTAGAGGCTTATCAATTTTGTTTATTCTTTCAAAGACAGCTATTTGATTCATTAATTATTTGTATTGTTTTCTTAGTCTCAACTGCATTAATTTCTGCTCTGATCTTTATAATTTCCTCTCTTGTATGAGTTTTAGGTTTGACTTGCTCTTCTTTTTCTAGAAGCTTGAGGTGTAGCATTAGGTTGCTTATTTGTGCTTATTCTGTTTTCTTGATGTGACAATTTATTGCTACATATTTCCCTCTTAGGACCACTTTTCTTGTGTCCCACAAGTTTTGGTATGTTGTATCTGTATTTTCATTGAATTTTAGGTATTGTTTAATTTCATTAATTTCATCTGTAATGCAGTGGTTGTTCAAGAGGTTGTTATTTAATTTCCATGTGTTTATGTAGGTTTTGCAATTTCTTTTGCCATTAGTTTCCAATTTCAGTGCACTATGATCAGACAATATGCATGGGATAATTCCAATCCCTTTGCATCTACTTAAGCATGCTCTATGGGCTAATATGTGGTCTATTTTAGAGACCATCCCATACACAGCTGAGAAGAATGTGTATTCTGGTGTGGCTGAGTGGAGTGCTCTGTAAACGTCTACTAAGTCCATTTATTCACAGATTTGATTCATTTCTGTTATTTCTTTGCTGACCTTTTGTATAGTTGATCTATCTCTATGTGTCAATGGGATATTAGGGTCCCCTATTACAATTATGTTTTTGCCTGTTTGGTTTTCCATATCTATTAGCATTTGTCTTCTATAGTTGGGTGCTCCTCCATTTGGCGTATTTATATTTATGATTGTTAGCTCTTCTTCTTGAATTATTCCCCTGACAAGTATGTAGTGACCTTCTTTATCTCTTTCGATCATTTTTGGTTTGAAGTTCATAGTGTCTACAAACAGAATAGCTACCCCTGCTTTTTTCTGGGTTCCTGTTGCATAGAATATTGTTTTCCATGCTTTGACTTTTAATCTGTGAGTTTTCTTTTGAGTCAGATGTGTTTCTTTTATACAGTATATTGTTGAATCTTGTTTCTTGACCTATTCTGTCAACCTGTTTCTTTTAATAGGTGAATTGAGGTCATTTACACTGATGGATATAACTGATATGTCCTGGCTCAACTTTGTCATGTTATTTTGTTGGTTTCCTGCTTTTCCTCCTTGTTTAGTTGCTTGCCCTGTGGTGGTTTCTTTCTGTTGTTGTTCTGGGAATTCTAATCATTTTTATCTCTCTCTAGTATCTCTTTCAGTACTCTTTCTAGGGTTGGTTTGGTGGACAAGAATTTCCTCAGTTGTTCTTTATCATGGAAGTATCTTATTTCTCCATTAATTTTCAAAAAAGTTTTCAGGGTACATCAATCTGGGTTGAAAGCTGTTTTCTTTCAGGGCTTGAAACACCTCACTCCAAGTTCGTCTTGACTTGAGGGTTTGTGCTGAGAAGTCTGTTGTGATTCTAATAGGCTTTCCTTGATAGGTGAGTTATGTCTTTTCTCTAACAGCTTTTAGTATTGTTTTTATGCTGAATTTCTGGGATCTTAATTATTATATGTTTGGGTGTAGATTTATTTTGGTTATGACTGTTTGGCATTCTGTACGCCACACTTACCTGTATATCTGATTCTTTTACCATATTTGGGAAATTTTCTGCTATTATTTCTGCAAATAGTTTTCCTGTGTCATTTGCATTGACCCCTGCATCTTCATTTATGCCTGTTAGTCTTATATTGTTTCTCTTTGCATCATCTTGAAGCTATTGAATTGTCATTTCATGCTACCTTGTTATTTTTAAAAGTTCTTTTCTTTCATTATCGCTAACTGTGATCCTGTCCTCAAGGTCTGAAATTCTATCTTCAGCTTCATTCAAACAGTTTTGCCAGTTTTCAATATAGTTTTTTATTTCTTGCATATCTCTTTGAATTTGTTTCATGAATTCCACTTCTTTTCTATATTGTTCATTCAAGGTTTCCATCATTTTCCCATGTTCCTGTACCTTTTTATCTATGTTTTCTCTAGCTATGCTGAGCAATTCCTTTATTAAGGTTGTCATTTCTTTCTTTACATGAAAGATTATTTTTAATCTGATTTCCTCTATGACCTCATGGATTTGTTTCTTTATTTCATTTGCTATCTTTTCAGAAATTTCAGGTGTATGACTTTTAATGTCCTCTATTTTGATGTCTCCTGTACTTGTTCCTGATGGACTGGATGTTTGAGACTGCATTTTGCTTCTTTGTTTTGTCATTTTCACCTCTTGGGTTAATATTTGGTCTTTCAATCCCACTAGTCTTAACTGTCCATCGTATGTGTCTTAGGGTACTACTGCATGGTTGATGTTTGTCCAATTGCTGGGTCCCACAATGAAGGGGAGAGCCATTCACCTGAATTCCTCCTGCAGGGCCTGTTGGGTGAATCCTATATTCTTCCTAGGCTGACTAGCCTAGGGGCATTGATGTAAGGCAACCCTTAGTTCCGATTGTTACTACAGCTTCAGGCTATTTCAG